>SNQJ01S0039885.1:0-26059 GCA_010110895.2 Picea sitchensis
CTCCACAGAAGATTGTCCCACCAGAGCTAGTACTACTAGAACCAATTGTCCATGTTGAGACTATTCCATAAGAACCAGTCCTGACAGACACAACTGTTACACAAGAACCGGCTACACATTATGCTGAGGATGTGCCACTTGCCCAATTGTTTTCCCAAATAGAGCAAAATATCAAGAATACAGAAAATTCCAGAATTGTTGCACTAATAATAGAGAATGATAACCTCAAAGCAGAGTTAAAAACCTTGAAACAAGAGGTGGATACTGCTCGACATGAGAATCCAGAAGGGATAACCTTGGACATCCTAGCATTAACAAAAGTTGTTATGGGCAGAAACAAAGAACTCATGTGCTTTGAGTGCAGAAACATTTACTTTGAGGCAGGATATGAGGTAGTCAAAGTTCCAGTCGCTACAGGACCAGTAATTGTCTCAGTCAAGACTGAACATGAACTTAGTGCTACACAAAAATCAGTAAAACAGAGGAGATCTCAACGTCATAAATCAACTACTGGTATATTAGAAACTTGCAAACAAAAACCTCTCAAACAAGAACCTCTGTTTCCTTCATGAGTTTTTACTTGAGCAACTCAAACTGATTCTATTCTAAAAAATAAAGAAACTCAGATAGATTGTTGACACAACAAATTTTCTTTTTGACACATCATTTTTCAATATCGACACTTAGAAATTTCTCTTAGAAATTTTTCACTGGAGGAGACAGTTATCTACTTCAGCTACAAAGTAAGGTTTGAATGTGTTTTTCATGAGGACATGCAATGTCTTCAGTTGGGGGGCATGTTAGGACCCAAAAATGTGTTCATTAAGGTTGGTTGTCATTGACCCTTGAAGAAAGGCTCGTAGCACAAAGTTTTGGGTAATGGACCGAATAGTGTTTGATGTAAATATGACTAATTATTGTTTTTTCATGGTTGATAAGAAGTAAATATGGATGAACTCCAAAGTGGTCCCCTTATGGTGAAATCCCTCACGGGAATATGCTTTGTGGAGTAAGAGAACCCATGCTTAATTGTGGAATAATGAGATAAAGGAAAGTGAATTTGTCAGGGAAATTTCTATGAGGACATGCAATGTCTTCGCTAGTATGTTAGGGACCCAAATGTGTTCATTGGTTATTGTCATTGACCCCTTGAAGAAAGGCTCAGAGCACAAAAGTTTTGGGTAATGGACCGAATAGTGTTTGATGTACATGACTAATTATTGTTTTTCATGGTTGATAAGAAGTAAAATATGGATGAACCTCAAAGTGGTCCCCTTATGGTGAAATCCCTCACTCTGAATAATATGCTTTGTGGAGTAAGAGAACCCATGCTTAATTGTGGGAATAAATGAGATAAAGGAAAGTGAATTTGTCGGGAAAGTATCCTAGATGGATAGTGCTTGTCATGTCATTCTAGTGGTAGCTGTGGAACATCACATAATTCTCACTCTGCTAGAGAGTTTTGGCCATGAGTAGTTGGAGGCCCCAGGTTTGGGAAATGGACCAAGCTCGCTTTGATGGGTAACATGAGTTATGATATATTTTAGATAATAATATTCTATATGGATACTACATGTCCTTCCATTTCTGGTAGGCTGTAGAATGTCACATAACCCTCACGGTTAGAGATTTATGGTCTTTATGAAGTCGGAGGACCTTCATATGTCATCTAGAAGCCCTAAAAGGTCAAAGTATCTCAAAGTGGTTTAAGAGGATTTTAAAAGATAAATAATAAAGTGAAGGATGAGTGTATTATAATTCAAAGTGAATACAAAATAAATTATTTCAATAATAATAAATTTTAATGGATAAATTAGAAGTGGGACCCAACCCTAAAATAAGGAAAAGTGGGCAAAGTGACCTAGAAGTTGTTTTTTAAGGAAGCTACTTGAGAGTATAAATAAGAGGCAAGGCTCTCTAATTTGAATCACACCTCTTGAGAATATTGAATATCCATAGGCTCTGAGGTTTACAAATGATATCTAAGCCTAAATTATGATGAAAGTGAGGGTTAAGTCAAAATGCAAGGAAGGATAAATTTTGATGTGTTTAAGGTATGTTATTTCTTGTGGTCATCTCACCATTTTCTATAATTGTTTTTATATAATTATTCAAACCATTAAATTTCTATTCCATTTAGAAAAAATATTCAAGTATCAGTGGTTAAAAAATTCAGCTTGTGGGTCGTTGAATTTGTCGAAGTTACACCTCGTGGAAAATAGGGTTTAGATTCCTAAACTAGTCAAAATCGTGTGTTTCTTGCGTAAAAAAGTCATAAATTATTCATAAAAGATCCAAATTCCCATGAGAAAATATGTGTTGGTTAGGTTACATTTCTATTTAGTATGCTGTGTAATAGTTTCATATCATTTCATCAAATATTTTGAAAGGGCAATTTGGTCAGCCTCAGATAAAGCCATAATCAAGGTATGTTACTTTTGCTATAACTCCTTTTATGAGGGGGTCCAAGTAGTGCCACCCTGAGGAATTCACAGATAAACCACAATCAAGAACATTTTATCAGTTTAAGATCTTTACATTATAGGTTCAAAGTTATGATTACCTCGTTAGAGTTGTTGACTAATCCAAAACTAGGGTAATGTGAGATTAAAGAAAAGTTTGATGAAAAATGCTAGTCTCCTGTTGTTAAAATTAAGGTTTGCGTGAATGCGATACTCCATACATCAAGTCTATTATATATTTACAAATCATATTTTGATTATGAAAATGATGAGGGTTTTTTGTTAAGGTACATGTTGAGTACATGGTTGAGACAAGAGTTGATGAGTTATACCATACGAGGTGTATAGTTGATGATGTTGGTACATATTTATGAGTCATAGTTGATGAGTAGTTGGACACATGATTGATTGATGCGTTGGCGGCTGCTTCACGTAACTTGTTTTATGGCATGTGTTGATTGATGTGTTGGTGCATTGGTTGACGTAACTTGTTTTTATGGTATGTGGCTTTCGATTACGTGATTATGCAATGGTTGATGCACTTGTTTACATGGTACGTGTTGATTACAGTTGGTGCATGGTTGGATGCACCGGTTTCGGGTGTACGTGCTGATTACAAGCTGGTGCAATGGTTGATGCAACTTGTTTCATGGTACGTGTTGATTACGTGTTGCGGCCGGTTGATGCACTGCTTTTTATGGTACGTAGTCGACAATAAAAGTTGATGCATGGTTCGTGATTTATTATGTTAGGTTTACAAATCCAGATATCTCACGTGCTGATAGTGCGATGTTGGTTCCATCATTCTACTTCTAATTTCAGTGGTGGAAGGATGGGGCAAGGACAGTGGTTGTAGCCACATCTCCTAAGCAGCCAAGAACATAGGGTTGTAGCCTCCTTCCTGGTTGTAGCCGAGAATTGGGAGTTTGAGCTTCCCTCGTGTTGTAGCCCCGAGAACTATGGGGTTGGAGCCTCCTTCCAAATGGGTACCTGAAAACAAAGGAAGTTGGTGCTCCAATGAATGTAATTCTTCAAGACATAAGGAAAAACATTCTCGGTTTTCCCCCTCGATTTGGCTCTACATGTCAGTTGGTAAAATCTGGTATGTATGATTGTTCATTTGTTCATTACTTATTTAATTTGCAGCTATTTGACAATAATGCTTCATTGATATAGCACTTGGATTATATGGTTGCGTGGGACTAAATTTCTTATTATCATCTACCCTAATCCAACAATTGGTAATGAGCAAGGTTCCTTCAGAAACAATTTAACCACTGAAGGAGATCATGGATTATTCAGAATGGAGTACCCAATGTTTAATGGTCGGAATGATTTAAAGTATGATATGTGGAGCAAAAAGGACAGTATTTTTACATTCATTGTGGGACATTATATTTGCTAATGCTTCGTTACAGATACTCAGTTCAAAAAGGGCTAAGACTACAACTCAATAAGGAATTGAAGAAGAATAACAAAATAGAAATGGATTTCTATCTCGAAGGATTACCTAAACCGTTAAGAGAAAGGTTGGTAAATGTTCATCATCCCAAGAACTTTGGATAAGTTACATGACATATATTCTTCACCCATCGCTGCATCTCGAAATGACAAAGAAGATGCGCATGCGTAACAAGAAGAAAGATGCTCATCATGTCGCATGCATCTGTATGAAGAAAGTATACGAAGCGTAAGTTGATTATAGAGAAAAATGGATTAGTGCAATTAAATATCTAAGGAAATAAAGAGAAGAAAACAAGTCATCCAAGAAAGAATTACGAAGCAAAAAGCAAAGTGTCTAAGGTTTTGAAAAGGATTAGAAGGTCATCAAGAATTTAAGATCTCAACTAGAAGAGGCTAGAAGAATTGAAGAAACCTATGAATATCAAAAGAAATGTTTAGAAGCCAACATAGTAGCAAAAAAGGAAGACACGTGGAAAGAGAGAAAAGATATTGATGGATCATCCAAGGAAAGAACCAATGATTTAAACCAACCTGAGGAAGAGTTTGGTCAAGAAGAGAGAAGAATGGAAGAAGAAATAAATTGTAATTTCGAAAATACAACTTGGAAGAAGAAAAGAGAAATGTAAGAGGTCAAAGTGAAGTCCTCGTGAGCAATGAAGAAAGAAGAAGAGTTGAGAATACTGAAGAAGAAGTTGTCAGCTAATCTAAGAGTCAAATCGACAAGCTCAACAAGAAAGTTGAAGACGCAGAAACATCCATTATCAGCCAGAGAATGAAGAGAAGCACTCTACATTGCTAGAAAAGAAGAATGAAGAAAATAGAAAGAGTTATGCAGAAGTACTTCAAAGGAAGGAATCATGGTCAACCGTAATATAAGAAACCATCAAGATACATATTCAAGAATATTATCCATGTTCAAGCCACAAAAGCTTCAATCAAGATCATGATCAGCCAAAGAAAAAAATTCAGAAGGACTAATGCCTTACGAAAAGAAGATCATCCACTCCCAGTTTTGTAAATTTATTTTATGGTCATCGTTTTACTATTAAATTAACTTTGGACATAAGGTTTTCATGTAGATTGCGGTGATTATAAAAGAAATGTTCAAGCGCATCTGCGGCCTATGTGGTCGCACACAACATCGAGTGTTACAAATGTCATAACCATGGACACATAGCCGCTGATTGTAGAAGCATAATCGATACATACTTGAAAGAGAACCAATACTGTATAAGAAAGTATGGATGAGAAAATAGGAAGAACAAGTAAACAAAGACTAGGTACCGTAGGACTTAACATCACAATAAAATGAGATGAAGAAAATCTACAGAGAAAAAAAAAAAAAAAAAAAAAAAAAAAAAAGGTTTGGAAAATAACCAAAAGAAAGGAAGGACTCGCAAATAAGGAATAGGTTCTAAGAGGATTGTGCTTTCGTATTAACAGCGCGGAAATATGAATCCATAGATAGAAAGAAAGAAGTCGACCGCTAGAGATAATAACCTACCAATGAAGACATGACGATGAATCTACCAATGAAGATGATGATGAATACACATCGAAAGGCTGGAATTGTTCCGAAGCCATCGAATCTTTACGTGACTCCAAGTAATATGAATATTGCATGTGGGAGTCTATGAAATAGCTGTGACAGACCAAAGAACCATCCCTTGAAAGCAACCTTGCGTAGCTTGAGAAGACATATTTAGAGCAATCATTTAGCATAAGTATAGCTTGATAGTATAATGATAAAATGGGTTAGCATTATGACAATCATAAAGTAGAGTCTTGGACAAGATGGACAAAGATGGATTTGTAAGAAGACTTAGTAGGTTTTAATAGATATATGATATTGGACGAGAGCATGGATTCATAGATTGTCTGTGGAGTGGTTCAAAGACAAAGGAACATTATCATAATGGATGATACCTACGTGAAATGGCTCAAAAACAATACTAATGGATTACAAATTGATGAGCATTTTGACGCAGGCAAAGGTATAATTGTCTCACATTCAAAACAGAGTAATGCTTAGAAACAATAATCGATAAAACCCATATCGAAGCCATGTAAAGGAAGACCAAAGAAATGTGAAGCACTCTGAGTTTTGAAGCAAATGCTACATCAAAAGAGAAGATGGCGTAATGGGAAAGTTTGAATCTCAAGTGGACAAAGGAATTGTTGGTTATCTCACAAGGAAAGGCTACAAGTGTTACAATCTAATATTAAACAAAGTTGTGGAAAGTAATTAACGTAACAATTGATCAAACAAAAGGCATTTAATCAAAAGAAAGAAGAAAACAAATCAATGGAACAATCCTTTAAAGAAGAAGATGAAAAGAAGAAGAAGAGGAAGATGAAGATGAAGAGAACTGTAATGTAAGTAGAAGAGAAAGTTTAGTAAGCATCTCCAAAGACACCCAGTAAACGAGTACAAGAATCATCCTCGTGATCGATTATTGGAAACAAAGATGCGGAGTTGAGACTAGAAGAAAAATATCGCCTTTCAAAGCAGAACAAACACACCTAGCACTCTTATCTACAATTGAACCAAACCTTTTGAAGAAGCCAAGGATGAATTTTGGAATAAGGCCATGGACGAAGAATCTGGATCAAATAGAGAAAAATGACACTTTGGGAATTGGTCTCCAAGACCAAAGAATAAGAACGTGGTCAACACAAAATGGCTTCAAGAATAAATTGAATCGAAGATTGACATGTTAAGCAAGGAACAAAGCTAGATTGGTATGTAAAGGATATGCACGATTGAAGGAATCGACTTTGAAGAGACATATGCCCCAGCCATTTAATGGAAGTAATCTCTTTTAGCTTATGAATGTTCCAAAAAATGTTAAAGTATATCGATGGATGTAAAATCATCTTTTCCCGAATGGAGAACTTTGGAGAAGAAGTCTACATTGGACAACCGTGAAGGATTTCCCGCTTTGTCGAGAACACGTAATTATGTGTGTAAATTGTGAAGGCCTTGTATGGTTCATAGTACCGCTCCTAGAGTATGGTACCTAGATCCGATGGCATTTGCGCAGAGGAAGGGTCTTAAAGGAAGTGTAGACAACAACCCTTACATCAAGGTAAGCCAAAGTAATATTCTTATTAATTGAAGTTTATGTTGATGATATTATTTTGTAGTGATGATGACAAGTTGCTTCAGAATTTTGGTAAAGACATGAGGAATTTGAAATGTCATTACTTGAGAAATATCCTTCTTTCAATTCCTCGATAACGCTTTCAAATAAACCAAGAAATTTTATTTCTCAAACCAAGTATATCAGAAATGCTAAAGAGGTTCGAATGGAATATTGCAAACCAATTATCAATTCCATGCAAACTAGTTGCAAGTTGACAAAAGATGATGATTCAAAGTCTACGACGTAGGCAATATAGGTCATCGATTGGCAGCCTACTATATGCTGTCACAACATCTAGACCGCATGTAATGCGTGTGAAGTTGGACAAGCAAGTAATCGCATTTCTGCGAAATCAAAGGAATCACATGTATTAGAAGCGAAGAGGAATTTTCAGATATCTCAAAGGAACGTAAGAGTTTGGATTATGATATCCCAAAGGAAAAGATCTATCAATTATGGCCTGCCAGATGCGATTGGGTAATGTTGTATCGATGACCTGACAAAGCACCGGAAGGAGCAATGTTCTAATTTAGGTGAGTGTTTGGTACTGCTGGCTATAAGAAACACCACTCCAGATCTTTATCTACAACCGAGGCGAGTATATTGCAGCAACAACATGTTGTACTACGTGTTCCCTTTGATGAAACCAACTTTGACAGATATACAGTTGAGTATGATGAGACCATTCCAATATATTATGATAATAAGTGCCATTAGTATCTCAAAAACCCTAAGTGGATACACTCCAAGACTAAGCACATTCCAATCAAGTATCAATTTCTAAGAGAACAAAGTTGCAGAAAAGAACATCTGAGTTGATTATGTGGGCACAAAGAACAAGTGGTAGACATCTTTACAAAACCACTTCCATGGGAAGCCTTGAATATCTTCACCAAATGTACCGGCTATTTCTAATTCAAAAAATGAATGCTTTTGAATGCTTATCCTATATGTCTTAGATGTACATGAGGAAGCAAAATAAATAGGACAAAGGGGGAGAAATTTATAAAATGCAAAGGAAAGAGGCATGGTTCCAAGGGGAGAGGATTTATCAGATGCGTGAGGACATATGGGCATTGGTTCCGTGTGGATAAGATTTATCGATGCGTGAGCACATAGGCATGGTTCTGTGGGGAGCATGAGTGATATGATTTCAAAGGTTGCATCGAAAGTGTTTCCATCAATGCCAAAGGGGAGATTGTTGATAGTTTGGTTATCATTTATGTCAACCATTGAAGAAACTTTGGTAGTAAATTATGGTATCCCCAACAATACGGTTAAGGGACTCAATATTGTTTGATTTAAATATGACTCATTATTGTTTGTCATGGTTGATAAAGAAGTAACATGGATTAACCCAAAGTGGTCCCCTTAGGTGAAAGCCCCTGCTAGGGAAGATGTTTTTTGGAGTAAGAGAATCCATGATTAATTGTGGAATAAATGAGATGAAGGAAATTTAATTTGTTAGTTAAAAACATCCCATATGGATATTTGTCATGTCATTTCCCGTGGTATGTGGAATGTCACACCCTCACCTGCTAGAGAGTTACACAAAGAAAGCTTGAGATCCTGTGTTTGGTTAATGGATCCAAGTTTGTTTGATGGGTAACAGTATGAGTTGAGCATTTTCAGATAATACTCATTCTATATGGATACTCTGCGTCAGCGCCACTCTGGTGGTATGGAACATCAAGCATAACCCTCACTCTCATGAAGTTATGGCTCCTACCGGGGTTGGAGGACCCCTCATATGTCATCTAGAAGCCCCAAAAGGTCAAAGTATTCAAAGTGGTTTAAGATATTTTAAAAGGTAAATAATAAAGTGAAGTGATGAGTGGCTATAATTCAAATTGAATACAAAATAAATTATTTCAATAATAATTTTTAATGGAGAAATTAAAGCGGACCCAACCCCAAAATAAGGAAAAGTGGGGCCAAGTGACCTAGAAGATACGTTTTAAGGAAGCTACTTGAGAGTATAAATAAGAGGCAAGGCCTCCCATTTTAATCACGCTTATCATATTGAATATATATAGGTGTTCCGAGGTTTACAAATGACACTAAGCTGAAATTAAGGAGGAAAGCGGTGAAGAAAAGAAGACCAAATGCAAGGAAGGATAAATTCCTTTGATGGTGCTTCTAAGGTATATTATTTTCAGTTCATCTCACCCATTTTTGCTATACCTTTTTCTATAATGATTCAGATCCCAAAATTTCTAATATGAAAGTGAGAAACATATCCAAGCATCCGTGGGTTAAAAATTTAGCTTGTGGGTCGTTGTAGTTTCAGAGTTACACTATGTGGAAAATAGGGAATGTGGCTAGTCCTGAAACTAATCAAAATCCGTGTTTCGTAAAACGCCATAACTTATTCATAACAGTAACCAAATTCAATGAGACAAAATGTGTTGGTTAGGTAGCATGCGATTCATTGCAACAATTTTAGATAATTTCATCAAACATTTTGTGCGTGGCACACTTCACAAGGTCGCTCTCTAGAATAAGCCACAATTCAGCAAGGTTTGTCATTTTGCTATAACTCATTTCTGATAGGATCCAAGTACCCAATTTGAGGAATTTCATATAACGATTGAAGAACAATGTGTACTGCCTTCAGATCTTTTACATTACAGGTTCAAAGCTATGATTACTTCAAGTTAGGTTGTTGACTAATCCAAACTAGGTATGTGAGACTAAATAAAAGTTCAATGAAAATGCTAGTCTCCTGTTAAGTAAAGTTAAGGAAGGTCATGTGAATGTGACTGGGGATACACCCAGGTCTATTACAGAGCTACAAATCAGATTTGATGATGAAATTGGATGAGGGATTTTGTTAAGGTACACGTTGAGTACATGGTTGAGACAAGAGTTGATGGTTACACCAGGTGTATAGTTGATGATGTTGGCACATTATCATCTAGTCATAGTTGATGAGTAGTTGACACATGATTGATTACAGGTTGGTGTGCATGTTTGATGCACTTGTTTATGGCACAAAGCTGATTATATGTTGGTCAATGGTTGATGAACTTGTTTATGGTACGTGTTGATTACAGGATTGTGCATGGTTGATGCAACTTGTTTATGGTGTACATGTTGGATTGCTGTGTTGTTGCTTGGTTGTTGCACTTGTTTTTGGTACATGTCGATTATAGGTTGGTGCATGGTTGATGTAACTTTTCATGGTACAGGTTGGATTACAGGTTACGGCTGGCCTTTAGACTTATTAGTATAGGTTTACAACATATATCTCAATAAAGGATAGTGTGACAATGGTTCCACTATTCCCACTTCTACTTTAGGGTGGCAGATCGGGCAAGGCCGTGGTTGTAGCCACCTTCAAGTTGTAGCCAAAGAACATAGGGGGTTGTAGTGTCCCTTCTAGTTGTAGTTAGAGAATTGGGAGTTGGAGCTCCCTCAGTTGTAGCCCTCGAACTAGGGGTTAGAGCCCTTTCCGGCCAGGAAAAATAAAGGAAGTTGGTGCTTCCAATGAATGTAATTTTCAAGACATATAAGAAAAACATTTTGTGGTTTTCTCCCGATTTGGTTTCCAATGAAAAACACCCAAAAATCGTAGGCTGTGTATGATTGTTCATTTGTTCATTGTTTATTTTATTAATCTGCGTTTATTGGATAATAATGCTTCATTGATATGTTAATTTAGATTATATATGGTTAAAAGGGACTAAAATTGCTCTATTACCCATTCACCTCCTCAAGAATCCAACATAAATGTCCCTTTTTTCATTACATCTTTTGATCATTCAACCCTCTCATTCCTAAGCTAAATGAATATTATAACGAGTACTAAGACCCTTTTTCCCAAGCGTATGAACTATCTCACTTTTTATATTTTTATTTACTTAGTATGTTTGATTGATAACGTTCACTTCTTTTACCCATGAAATGATTTAACTAATGATCAAAATTTTAGAACAACCCACTTCAAGAAACTCACCTGCCACATGTACCTATACCAATCTTGAAGTCAAGCTACATGAATGTCGCAGAACATATACCGTCAATCTTGAGGCTTTCATTACAACAGATGCCAATCTCGGCCCCATTGTTATACTTAATGTCAGCACTGTTGATTATATATGTTGGCTCACGATGTTGATAAGGGAGAATTCTAGATTTTGTATTAATGATATCATACAAACAGCTTGAGAATCGTGGATTCTCAAGACTATTCAATTTTGAACACCGGGAATGACTCGACTTTTAAATATATATCTTTTGTAATGGTAAGGCTGTTAGTTTTCTTGTGGACTCAAGAAAGTAACGCTTTATTGTACACATTTGTTTTAAGTAATTGAAATCGAAAGAGTGGGATTGAATTTCTTTAGCAGACAGTAATCTATCTCTTTGAGTGGATTAAGTGAGAAGGAAAGGGCTCACCTTCCTCACCGATTCCCCTCTGCTTTGAATTCTAGATTAGTTGTTTTAAATGTGAATGATTTAACTGCTAGATATTTCTAGGAATACAAATGATGTTATAGTTTAGTTCCTTCTTGTTAAAATGCATAGAGTTGTCTCATGAGAATTAGAAGTCGATCGCTAAACATTGTTGGAGAACTGATTTCCCTTTTTCTACATTAGGGTTGCAAATCTTGTTTCCGAGAAATAAAATTGTGAAGTATCTTCTTGCAATAAGTATATTTCCTTTCTACAAATAGTATAGAATTTCTTCCTCCAAAAGTAAATTAGGAGTTAGATTAGGGTAGGCAATCTAGGGTTTTTATATATTCATCAATTTAGATTACAATTATGATTTCAAATCTATAGAACTCCAACTGTATCAACACAACTATGTTAGTGATGTTTGTTTGTTTTTTAAACTTCCCTACTACAATTATATTAGAGATGCTTTCTATAATCTATCATAGACTGTGGACGATTATCTTTAAATAATGTGCTTCCTTGGGTTGATAATTTATATTGAACACTTTGATTTTTCATTCAATTAGACAATTAAAGTGCCCAACAACGATCTTGAATCAACCCTTTGGTTGTTCCATAAATACTATATCTCTATCAATACCCATCAAACATATTTATTCCATTACTACTAACCCCATTAGTTTTATTGTGGAATACCATTCATAAACATCTACACCCTCATCAACAGATTTGTAAGAAATTAACCAATTTATAATGTGATCACATTTGGTGGGAGGCACCTTCGGTCTAACTCCACATTCTTCTTTGATATTGTAAATTACTAGAAACAGATAAAACTCTGATCAACATACCCCAAATTTGTTGCTGCATAAATTTGTTTCCCTTCAAGATTTTTCCTCAAATTCTTTCTGCTCCAACAATCTTCTTGAGAGATGTCCTGTTTTGCCACAATAGCAACATTTTGGTTTACCCTTTTTGTGTCTTAACTTAGATCGAGAAACACTTCTCTCTACCTCTACCTTTAGTTCGACCTTTGACCAACATTACCTCTAAAGTTGAGGTTTCTCAATTAGATTTTCTCCTCATATCCTTAGCCAACAAAGCTCCCACAACAGTAATAATATAAAATATCTGCTGAGCTAAAGCTAATATAGGTGACTATATTATCCCAAGACTCAGGCAATAAACACAATAGTGTAATAGCCTTGTATTCATCTTCAAATTTAACTTCCATACTATCTAATTGAACTATAAGGGTATTGATGGTATTTAAATGGTCAACAAATTTTGTACCCTTATTTCATCCTCAGAACCTGCATAACTATCTCTTCAAGTAGATCCCACATCAAGGATTCTACTACATAGACTTTCCAACTTCTCCCAGAAACAACCATACCTAGATTCTGTGATCCCCTGATCTTCCCATTCCTCAATTCATCATGGCTGTTGGTTTCATTGTCTTGCTTGCCAATGCTTTTTTCAACCCTTGTTGCACCAAGAACTCCTTGTGATTCTTTAGCTTCTAGAGCTCAAAGTTATTTTTACCATTGAACTTTTCTATCTCAAACTTTTGAACTCTAGATCTTATCCATTAGCACAAAAATATCCCAATATTCCTAATGCCCACTGCTTATAAAACCCTTTTAAATGTGGAGAAATAAGAAGTTAAGTTTAAATGTGGATCCTTAATAAATAAGGTTAAATTATAACCACAAAATATTTAAAAATAATAATTTTTTTATATATTCCATAAACCTTTTATATATCCTCTTCAACATACACATGAGATCCATGTCAAACAAAAAAGGTATTCCTTTAAATACTATATTTTATCCTCCACCATTTTACATATTATATTAAATTCCAAATATAACATAACCTTCATCCCTTTCCACTTTCATAAAATACCATACCTTAAATTTTTCAAGAAGAAATTTATGCACATATTTCATGAGTTGTCACACCTCTCGATGGAGCTACCCTGCGACATGCTTGAAAGGTCTGTCGCACTTTCAAATTCAAATAGGCTGCGACGATGTATGGTGGTCGTCACCCCTCCCGATACAGCTAGGGTGCAATGTGATCAAGAATTTTCAAGGAACGAAAGGTCAGCCTATAGGGAATTACACCTTCCAAGAGGAGGCCCCTATGACGATGTGGAAATCGACGCACTATACACAAGTTTCACTCCTATGACTTCTCCAAGAATTTGAATCCCTCGAAACCCTCTTCTCCAACCACCTCTCATACCACTTGTTGGAATTGCAAATGCAGAAAACACAATTCTCATGTGATAATTATCAATCACATAGATAAGAAACACAAGGATTTCACGTGGTTCACCCAAGCATTGGGCTACATCCACTAAGCATAGGCATCAATTGTATTATTATTCAGATCATGGTGATTATAATAGACTATCAAGTTCTCACTCTCTCTCTCTCTTTGCCTCTACTGGCTTACATGTATTTATATACATTTACAAGAAACTGATTATTAAATGCAATCCCTATCCATATTCTAACTTGGTATATTTTAGTTGAAACCAACGCATAATAATAGGATCCAAATCCATCCTTGGAGGAATTCGTTGTCACCAAATCCCAACAACAACCACATATAGGGTCTCTGTGACCGACCTCTCCACACAGCAGAAGCAAGTAGATAATGTTGTGGAAGAATAATGAGATATATTCTCCTCACCTATCATGGTACCTCTGCACTGCCAGGTCAAGCACCCCATCGATATGACCCCCGACGCACTGCTGCCCAATGGGCCAGTCTATCGCTACTCTCTCTTAGAGAATGAGGAGATCAAGTGACAGATCCAAGAACTAATCCACAAGGGGCACATCCTCCCCAACTCATCACCTCACGGGAGACCAATCGTGTTGGTACAAAAGAAATATGGAAACTGGCAACTCTGCATTGATTACCAGGCTCTGAATAAAATCACAGTCAGAAACTGGTACCCGATCCCCCGAATTAACGACCTCGTTGATCAAATCATGGGGGAAAAATACTTTAGTAAGATTGATATGAAGTCTGGCTACCACTAGGTCCCGATAGAACAGACAGATGTGTGGAAGACCGCCTTCAAGTCAAAGTAAGGCCTTTTTGAATGGTTGGTCATGCCCTTTGGTTTGACGAATTCTCCAGCCACTTTCATGAGTATGATGGATGATATCCTGTGACCATTCACCAATACTTTTGTAGTGGTGTATCTGGATGACATTCTCATTTACAACAAGACTCCGACCAAACACTTGTAGCATATTCAGCAGGTTCCGCACACCCTGCGGTAGCACAAGCTATACACCAAGTTGGAAAAATGCTCCTTCAAAATGGACAGGGTCGATTAAATGGGCTACATCATTGATCAACATGGAATACATGTGGATCCAGCCAAGATCCAAGTCATCCATTACTGGCCATCCCCAACCACACTCATTGAGCTTCAGAGCTTCTTGGGCCTTGCCAATTTCTACCACAGGTTCGTGTTGGTATTCTCCCATATTGCATGGGCCCTTGGCCAAATAACCATAGGTGGTGGCAAGGAGAAATTTTCATGGGTCCAGTACCAACAATAAGCATTCGATGATTTGAAGCAGTGCTTGTGCTCAGCCCCAGTACTTTCACTACCATACCTACAACAATCCTTTGAGATCGAGACATATGCTTTAGAATATGTTGTGGGTGTCGTTCTCACTTAGCATGGCCACCCTGTGGCCTATCATAGTGATACACTATCAGATGTTGTTTGTAACTACCCTACTTATGACAAATAAATGTAGTCCATTGTGCAAGCCTACCTCCAGTGGAGACATTAAATTCTTGGGAAGGAGACAATCATCCACACTGATCATAAGCCACTGCAGTTCATGTAGACATAAGGAAAATTGCAGAATGATTGCCATAAAAAGTGGTCCACATACTTGCAACAATTCCACCTCAACATCAAGTATAAAACAAGAAGCACCAACCACATCGTCGATTTTCTCAGTAGACCGCCAATCATGACACTCACCACGGTGCTAGAATCTTCCGGCCATGAGACCTTTGGATGGCCCCAACTCTATGAGACATAACCGTACTTCACCAACACCTACCAAATGTTGGGTGCAAACACAATTGTTGATAATTTCCATCTCCATGATGGGTTTTTGTGTCATTTGGGCCATATCTATGTTCCATCAAGCGAGCAAGTGAAGATGATATGGGAATCCCACTACAGTTGGGTGTTAGGACACTTCAGCATCAAAAAGTCAGTGGCGATGCTACATAAACATTTCTACTGGCTGAAACTTCGACAGGAGGTCAACAAGTGTATCAAGTCATGCACTGGCTGCACTATTGCCAAACTGACCACTAAGAAACAGGGCCTGTACACCCCTCTTCCTACTCCTGATAGGCCATGGGAATCCATATCAATGAACTACATGTCGGGTCTCCCATCCACCAAGCGGGGAAATGACTGTGTTTTTGTGGTTGTTGATCGCTTTTCTAAGATGGCGATTTTGGTTTCCTGCAAGAAGAGCATCATAGTAGAGGCCACTGCCAAGTCCTCTTTGAACGAGTCTGGGTACAGTTTGGAATCCCACAAACCATTGTCTCAGATCATGATAGTTGATTTATCAACACATTCTAGTCGAGCCTCTAGTCACTGTTGGACACCAAGCTCACCAAATCCATGTCCTTCCACCCCCAGACAGATGGCCAAATTGAGGTCATAAATCGAATGATTGTGCATATCATTCGCATGTATAATTCCAAGCACCCTCACACATGGGATGAAAGTCTTCCCTATGTCCAACATATCTACAATCAATCTTTGCATAGCTCAACTGACCACAACCCCTTTCAGGTGGGGTTGGGATTCCAAGAATTGGGTCCCATAAATGTTGTGCTTCCTCTGGCGGTCACCTCGACTGACTCATCTCCTACTCCAACTAAAGCTGACAAAGCCACTTGGTTCATTGAGTGGATCCAAAACATCCACCAACTAGTTTAGGATATCCTATAGAAGTCTAATGACAAGTACAAGTAGTGCCATGATCAACATCGGGTGCCACACAAGTTTTAGGTGGGCGACAAAGTTTGACTGCACTTGCAAAAATAACGCCTTACAGGACCCCATCAGAAGCTTCGACCACTCTGTTATGGTTTGTACACCATCACCAAATCCATGGGGGATAATTATTTTGATCTCAACATTCAAACTTTCCTTGGCGTGCACCCAATGTTCAACGTGGATCTCCTTTGCCCTTATTTCCCACCATTATTGGACAATTCAGAAGTAGAAGAACAACTGAAACCAACAAGGCTCAACCCCGACTGCATAAAACATGAATCCAATGATCATATTGTGGAAAAATATATCCAGGGACCTCGACAACAAAGGATCCAACTTTATAGAGTCGTCAAAGTAGGGCAGCTCCTACACCAAGGCAAGTGGCTCACCAGGGGCCAAATTCAGTAGAAATTTCCTCATCTGATGGGGGAAATCATTGAAATGGATACCATTTTTTTATAAGGATGGATGATTCACCCAGGTGGATATTGGTGGCCACCCACCTTTTCCAACTGACTCAAAATAGTTTTCTGGCAATTTTGGTAATTTAGTATGTTTAACAATTTTTAACTTTCGGGGCCATTTTGAGGGCCTAAATGAAGGTTTTTCGAGATAGAGGTTCTCAAAGATAGAAAAAGGCTCTGATTGATCCCCTTAAATTAATAATGTCAACGATACCTTTCCAACAAGATATCGTTCTCCTAAAATGGAGATCGTATGCAAAAGTTACGACCATGGGAAGTTGATGTACTAACTTACCCAAACGGGGCCCACATGGATTTTGGCGCTTCATCTCATAGGGTTAGCTTTTTGGATGTCTAGGATTTTTGGCATTCATGTTTATTGTAAAAATTCCTTCAGAGCCTCATTGTAATCATGTTTTGGCGAATGATTGCAACCATCACATCTCTTCTCAGAGATAAGCCACCACCATTCCAACAAGCTTGTTTTCCACTGCATTTTACAGTTTCAACTTATTTCCTTATTGAATAGAAAAAACATTTTACTATATCTCTATTATTTTGTTTTAAGAACCCGTTAATAATATGTAGTCATTTATTTCTTCTCATAAAATCTGGATTATTCAGCCTTCGAGTAAATTCACCTGTTCTATGCTCCTTTTCGCTAGAGTGGTTAGTGTCGGAGTTGACCAAAGTTCATGACTTCGGGGCTTCGACCTTCAAGTAAATTCACCTGTTCTAGACTCCTTTTATCTGGAGTGGTCGACACCAGAGTTGACCACTTGATCCGATGACTTGTGTTTCTCCCGAGGAGAAATTATATCAATGGTATGCATGAATTGTTTTAATCCCAGACTCCAAGATATTTTGGCTTACACTATCCTTCCACTAAACTCACTGTGATGGTCGAGAATTCATCCAAAGTCCCTCCTTGGTCTAATGGATGGAAATATCATATGAATCTCTTTCTTGATATATAACATATGATATCCTTCCCAACTTCTGACTTCTCCTTGATCTAATGATCCTGGATTGTCCCAAAATAAGAATGAACGACTCATGTGCGTTACCTCTTCTGAGATTTGATTAATGTTCTTCCTTCTGAGCTTTGGATTTGTACTAGATTCTTAAACACCCTCTTGAAATAAATGACAATATCAGACCATTGTGTCCAACATTCTCCCCCTTTGACATTGATGGCAACCTTTTCTTTGAAATATTTTTATTTCTACTGCTTATCAATTTCTTCCCCCTTTGACAACAATGACAGAGGTGATATTTCTTTGATCCCCCTATGGAAATTCTCCCCCTAACCATGTTCCACTTTTATTCTGATACATTTTTTATGTTTTTAATGAGGTATGTTAATTACTCCCAATTAATGTCGAAGATTTTCAAAAGTACTCTTGGGAAATGATTTTGTGAATATGTCTACAATTTGTTCTTTGGTGTCCACATACACTATTTTAACCACCTTTTGGGTAACCTGATATCTTAGGAAATGACATTTAATTCGAATGTGTTTGGTTTTAGAATGAATTACTATATTTTTAGAGATACTTATGGCACTAGTGTTATCACAATAAATGATAATTGGATCATCATATCTTATTTGTAAATATTCTAATGTTTTCTTCATCCAAAGAACTTGTGTGCATTATGATGCAACAAAAATGTATTCTGCCTCTACTGTGGAGAGTGATGTGGATGTTTTTTTCTTACTTAGCCATGCTACCAAACACTTTTATAAAAATAATTCTCCTCCACTGGTGCTTTTCCGATCATCTATACTACCGACCCAATCTACATCAATGTATGCAGTTAGATTGAAGTCTTTATCTTTTGGATACCATAATCTAAGGTTCCTTTAAAATATCTGAATATTCTCTTTATTGCTTTTAAGTGAGTTTCTTTAGGTGAGGATTGAAATATCCTTACAATTCCTACAACTTGCATGATGTTAGGTCTCTTTGCTTTTGAATAGAGCAGAATTCCAACCATTGATTTGTACATTGTTTGGTCTACTTTTGGTGAGTCATATTCTAGGATTAGTTTACTGCATCGAGTGACCATCAGAGTACTCATAGGTTTATTGTCTTCCATTTGTAATTTCTTTATCATTTCCTTGATATATTTGTCTTGGGAAACATATATTCCCTTTTCTATTTGAGCTACTTGTAAACCTAAGAAGAAGGACAATTCTCCTAGCATAGACATTTCAATTTCTTCTTGCATTTTGGTTGCAAACGTTTTGCATAGTATAGTAATATTACTTACAAATATGATGTCATCTACATATACCACCACAAAAATCATGTTTTTATTCTCAATTTTGATGTATAAGTTGTTATTAGTAGTCCCTCTCTTATATCCTTGTTTTTGCAGGTACTGATCAAGCCTTGAGAACCATGCTCTGGGGGCTTGTTTAAGACCATACATGGCCTTTTTTAGTTTGCACATGTAGTCGTTATTTTCTGTTAACATAAATCCTTTTGGTTTCTCAACATAGACTTCTTCTTCTAGTGTTCCATTAAGGAATGATGACTTGACATCCATCTGATAGATTTTGAAATTTCTGAAGCATGCAAATGCTAGGATCATTCTAATGGCCTCAAGTCTTGCTATTGGAGAAAAGGTCTTTTCAAAATAAATACCTTCTACTTGAGAATATCCTTTGCAAACAAATCTTTCCTTGTTTTTTATAATCTCCCCATTTTCATTTAGTTTGTTCTTGAAGATCCACTTGGTTTCCACCACATTCTTGTCCTTGGGTCTCAGAACTAGTTCCCAAGTCTGGTTCTTCTCTATTTGGTCTAATTATTCATTCATCGCTTTTATCCAATATTTACTTTTGCTGGCTTCTTTAAATGACTTAGGTTATATAAGGGATAACATTGCTTGTTCTGAGTCAAATGTGAGTCTCCTTCTGGTTTCCATTCCTGCATTTTTATCTCCAATAATATAACTTTCAGAATGATTCTTTTGAATTCTTTTTTATGGAGCTTTAGGAAAGGGTGTTTCTTCTTCATCAGTACATGGTTCATTTTCCTAGGTTTCATTATCATCATCTTCTTGCTCATATTATACATTATCATCATCTTGCTGAGATTGTTTATCAATTTTTGATATGTCTTGGGATATATTTTTCTTTAGTTTTAGATCATCTATCTTTACATTGACACTTTCCACTATCTGTAGTAGTCTAAGATTATAACATCTGTATTCTTTCTTATTAGGTGAATACCCTAAAAATATCCCTTCATCATATCTTGGATCAAAATTTCCTAAATTATCTTCATCATTCTTAATGTAGCATTCACTTCCAAAAATTCTAAAGTGTTTTACAGATGCTAGCCTACCGAACCATAGTTCATAAGGAGTTTTGTCATGGTTGGGTCTCAACTGAGCTCGATTAAGTATGTGAATTGCTGTGTAGATTGCATCTCTCCATAATTTTTCTGGAATATTGGCTTCATTTAGCATGGTTCTTGCAGCTTCTTGAACTGTTATGTTTTTCATTTATAATACTCCATTCTGTTGAGGAGTCCTGGGAGCTGAAAACTGTCTTTTGATACCATGTTTTTCATAGAATTGAATGGATTCTTTAGAGGTGACTTCTCCTCCGTTTTCTTATCTTAGACATTTAATTTTGGGACCTGTTTCATTCACTACAAGGGATTTGTATGTTTTAAACTTCTCAAAGGCTTCTTATTTTTCTTTTATAAAGTATACCCAAGTCAATCCAGTGTAATCATAAAAAATCAACACAAAATAATGCTCACCATAAGAAATTTTAGTTCTAGTAAGCCCATATAGATCCCTGCGAATAAATATTAAAGGTTTTGTTGTGGAATACTCTTTTGTTTTGAAGATAACTCTTGTTTGCTTCCCTATTTGACAATACTTACAAATAGAATTTGAAGGCTTAATAACTTTTGGTAGATCCTTTATTGCTTCCTTCTCATTGGCTTTGATCAAATTGTCAAAGCTTAAATGTCCCAACCTTCTATGCCATATCCAACATTCATCTACTTGGATTAAACAACAATTTTCTCCGTCATCTATATTAAGGATACACACATTGCTATATGTTCTTGGTGCAACTGCTACTAGCTTTCTAGTGTCCTTTTTCCAGATCTCACATGTCTAAGAATCAAAGGTGGTTATGCGACCTTGATCACATGTCTGACTTAAACTTAGGTTATTAGGTTTGATATTTTCTACGAGAAGTGCATCTTTTCCTTTGGTTTTGTTATTTCCTAAACCGACAGTTCCTTTTCCCAGTATTTTGGCTGAGATATTATCTCCAAAGGTTACTTTTCCTTTTTTGTTTAACTTGAGAAATTTGATTTGATATCCAATCATGTGTTTGGAACATCCACTGTCTATATACCACTGACATCCTTGGTTTCTCGTATATAGGGCTACATTGCATTATGTTTTCTTTTTCTCCCATACTTTTTGATTATTGAGAATATTTATCTTTTTGTCATATTTTAGCAATCTAAATTCACTAGATTTATGACAATAGTTGTTTCATTTGTAACATTAACCTTTGTAGTATTGTAAGGGGTAGGAGGAGTTACAATTTCTTCTTTCTGCATTATACTTATTATATTCATGTCTTTGGACATTTCTTGGATTGTACTTTCTATAAGCTTTACAATGTATCGCTTTATGTCCAAAATTTTTGCAGTAATAACAAGAACCAAGGAAGATATATTGATTTATGTTAGAGGGATTCCTTCTGATGATTCTATTCTTCTCATCACCCTTTTATTTAGTAGGAAGTGTAGATTTTTGTTTATTTGGGATAGTTTTCAATGGTTTTGTTCTTGTCTTGTTTTCTATTCTTCTTATGGGGTCCTTAAGAACATCTGCATGGTTGATTTTGTCATTTTCTTATTCCGTAAAGGGATCATATCCTAGTCCAGTCTTATCATTTGATGATCTCTGACTGCTAAGAATGTTATTGAGTTTTTTTGTGGTATTTTTAAACTTATATTGAATATCTTCTTTTCCTAGTTTCCCTTTTAGTTGAACTATTTCATCCTCCAATATCTTACATATTTTTTGTTTTTCATTGAGTTCTTTATTCAATATTTCTGATTTTCTTTTGGTTTCTTGGAGTTGAGTTTTTAACTTAATAATCAATTGTTCTGACTCAATAATGGTTCTGGAAACTTCTTTTTCTCTTGATTTAGTAGCTTCTTCAATCTCTAGAAGTTGTTCCCTTAGTAACTTGTTTTTCCTTTTAGATTTTCTTAGTTCTTCAATTGGAAAAATGAATTGTTCCTCAAGGTTCACTTCTTCTTCATCTTCTGAATGATTATCATCTTGATTTTTTATTCCCATATTTAGAATCCCTGGCTCCTCTTCTTCACTTTCTTCAAGTGAGATATTGTCTTTTTGGGTAAAGAATGTTTTCTTCTTCTTGTAGAACTTCTTTTTATCTTTGATTTTCCTTTTCCTTTGATCTTTAAAGTTTGTTTCATCATCACTTTCCTCTTTCTTAGGATAGAGACATTTATTGGCAAAGTGTCCAATTTTGCCACAGTTGAAACATATTAGAGGAATCTTTCCTTTGTATTTCCTAGTCCCTTTCTTGAGTTTTTTTCATGAAGCTAGAAATTTGTTCATCAGATATATATGATAACTCATCGTTGGCCTTTTTTTCCTTCCTCATATTTTTTTTAGATGCTTGAAAGGATGTTTTTCCTTTTGATGTTTTTTCGCTCCTTGTTCTCATCTCATATGCTATAAAAATTCTATGAAGCTGATCTACTGTGTTTTTGTCAAGTTCTGGACTATCTTCAATTGTGGAGATCTTGGCATCATATCTCATACATAATTACCTTAACATATTTTTTATAATAGGTTTATCAGCAAGTTCTTCTCATGTTTCTCTGACTGAATTAACTACCTCATCTACCCTATGAAAGTATTCATCAACGTTCTCTTTTTCTTTCATTTTCAAATTTTCAAACTGAGCTCTACAGGTTTGTATTTTGGCTTCCTTGACTTTCTATTACCTTCATATACAACCTACAATTTGTCCCATATTTCCTTAGTTGAATTACAATGCATTACCTTCACACATAGAATTTTCCAATCCTCCTAGAATGGCATTAGCAACTCTTGCGGTATCATTGCAAATATTCTTTCCTACAGTATCCATGGGTGGAGTAGCTGGTGCAATGTAACCATATACAACATATTGCCAGACATCAAAACCAAGAGACAACATGTATCTTTTCATTCTTATTTTCCAAAGAGCATAACCACTTCCATTAAATAATGGTTCTTTATTGGAAGACATTCCCTCTCGTTGATCCATTTCAGGATCTACCTTCCAATTATTAGATTGCATTGAAGACACTCGCTCTGATACCAATTGTTGGAAATACTAAAATGGGGGGGGGGCAATACATATTACCTCTTTTTCAAAAATTAGTAATTTCTTTGTTATTTTATTAATCACCACATAGATCAACAATGGAGTTGTATATAAAATCAATTATATAAATATAATTAGCAGGAATTACAAGTTTTTATAAATAATATTATGAGATAGTGAAGGACACCAATCCTTTTTACAGAACCAAATATAGGAGACATGAATCCCCTTCTTCAGGGCACCAACCCTAGGAAACACCAACTCCCTTGTCTTTAGGGCACCAACCCTAGGAACCACCAACTCCCTTATTTTTAGGGAACCAACCCTAGGAAGCACCAAATCCATTTTATCCAAACATTACTTCGTAAAGGATGTGAATCCTTCCTTGCTCCTCCCTTCCACCCTCACTGCATAAATATCATTAGTTCTTCTTCTTTGGACTCTGCTTCTAATTTTGGTCTTTGATCTGGACTGCAGAGACACTTCTTCTTCATCATTCTTGCTTTCTTATATAGTCTTCCTACTGGTGTGAGAGTTGAAGCATTGTGTTCCTTTGTTTGGACCATTGAACCTCTTCCGTTAAATTAACAATAATATCATTTGTCTTTTAATTTATAATTAATAACGCTCTCTATTTTATTCACCCATTTAACATGAAAGATTTTCAATTTAGTAAGAGGGATTTTTCATAAATCGATCACAGGTATGAATTGATTTCTTTTAATTTGATCTCATGCATTTTTATTTTATTATTAAGCTTTTGCTGCATCCCTAGTTCTCCAACATATCATATTTGATATTTTCAAATAGCTTTCAATGCATTGGATGTATTTGATCACTTAAAATCAATCAGGACAAAATCCAGATCCTGTCTGGTTCAAATTTTATTCATGACCGAGGAAAGGTTATTCCTCTGTATATTAAATTAAAAAAGATGCAATTTCAGGACCTCTATTCCATATGACCATAGGCAGTGTCTAAGTGCTAATCCAAACAAGTGCTTAATCACTTATCAAAATTGACACTCACGTTTTATTTGCATGTTTGAGATGGACAATTCTCGTTCATTTTGGGATTTCACCATTTTGGGACTCATGCCATTTCAATATTCCAAATATTTCAGAGAAAATTATGTTTAAGTGCGTATCAACACTCCCTGCTGTAGAATTCCTGTAGAAACTCTGATAGATCTAGAATTCTAGTTAAATTGAACACAAACAATTTGCTGATATTCAAGAGATGAGAGAAAGTTTTTTCTCCATAAATAAGAGAATTATATTAATAAAAAAATGAATATACATGAGCAACCATCCTCAAAAAGAAGAGAGGAGGTGAATATATAGAATTTCCAACATAGAAATTCTAGTAAAAAAAAGCTAGAAATAGCTAAAATAGGTGTCATAAGCTAAGGGAGACCACATAGTTCGACCTAGACCACTAAAGATACATGTCACACACTCATTAATGTCCACAAGAGTCAAGTGATGCGCATTATCTCACTTAATCTCACTTAACTGACAAGAGAAGCAGTTCCAACTCACTTAATTGACCCGAAATAGTAGTTACTAATAATAGTAACGACATAAATCATTAATTAAGGAATAAATATCTCACTCAAAGAGGAGGTGTGCATTCCCCAATAATAGATGAGTTTTTGCATGGGGGAGTTGGAATAAATCATGAATAAATGAAGAAAATCAAGAATAAATCGAGAAAATCAAGAACCGGAAGTTGAGTCTTGATCTAAAATTAGCAGTTTTCCCTAAAATCTAGGGATGAGGCGACCTTCTTCTCTATGTGGACAAATTAGGTGAAATAAAGTGTAAATGAATGTATTAACCAAGATCTAGGAGTCTAAGCTAGGTATAAACTAATGTAAGTTAGGGTTGTGCTCCAACACCTGCTTGATAACCTTCATATGTTTAGGATCTAGGACTGTAGAATTAGGCACAAAGGAGCTCCTACTGTTTAGGTATTCGACTATTCGTGACTTCAGCCTTCGCCGCTTCGGGTAGTTTTGTCAATAGTAGAAGCTGGATATTCCTGAAGGATGTACTCCCGAAGTGAAATTTCTTGTTGACATCAATGTTGATGTGGCACTAGCTGAGTGACTGCCATGTGTCACCATGACTTGTGACTTTTACAATCCTTATGTGCCACATCAACCTTGACACTTGTTACCATTTGATTGGGCCACATGTCATATTCGTGTTTTTCCACGTATATCACTTCATGACTTTGGTACTTCATGGATTCGAGAGTTTTGACACTTTTGTACTATCCTTTGATTATTTACGAAGTGCCAAATAGATCTACCACTATATATTTTCAACGTTTTCTTGATCCTATGGCCTTAGTTTATTCCGTAACTCTGGGGTTTGGGAGTTCTTGCTTTACCTGAGATGTTTATCACCAAAGTAGGTTAAGGCCAGAGTTTACTACCTTATTCCTTGGTGCACTCTTAATAGATCATCGATTAACAAGATTTCCTATTCTTGCTCTAATCCAATGGTCGACGCAAGTTCGTGACTTCGGGGCTTCGACCTTTGGGAATTTTTACCTGTTCTAGACTACTTTTCGTCGAAGTGGTCAATGTCAGAGTTGACCAGAGTTCTTGATTTTGGGGCTTCGGACTTCGAGTAAATTCACCTGTT
>SNQJ01S0039885.1:26069-54564 GCA_010110895.2 Picea sitchensis
ACTTCTTGTTCAAGTTTCTCACAATCTTCTTCTTTCTTCTTCATTTGGACATTCCTTACTTCTCCTATTCTTCTTTCTTCTTCGAGTAGAGTTTTCAAGAAAATGGTTTCTTCTCTTAGTTTCTCAAAGTCTTCTAATTGTTTTTCAAAATTACAACTATCTTTTCACAACTACCCAATTCACTTCTTAGTTTTCTTTGTGTGTCTTTGAGCTTGCTATTTTCAATCTCAACATGCTTCAATTTTTTAAGATTCTCATCTTCTTGTTGAATAATTTTTTATTCATGATTTCCTTCTTCTTCATTGGAATTTTCTTCTTCAGTGTCATTTATTTCAGTCCTTGGATGAGGACATTCAAATTCAGCATGACCTACTCCTTCACAATTAAAGAAAAAGAACTGGCCTCTATTTTCTTCTTTGAAATATGAGATGTAATTTGATTCAACTTCTTCTTCTTATTCTTCTACGTCTTTCCTTACATAAAGGTCTTGTAGCTTGTCCCAAAGCTCTTTTGATGATGCACATGATCCAACCTTGGATTTCACTGAATCTATCAATCCATCCAAGATGGTATCTATTGCCAATTTGTTGTTCCTTTTTGCTTCCTTCAAAGCTGTAGTCTTTGGTTTCTTCAAAGCATTGTATCCTGAAGCAACTTAGAACCAAACATCTGCCCCAAGAGATTTCAAGTAAGTTTCCCTTCTATTAATCTAGTATTCAAAATTTCTTCCATCAAATGGTGGAATCCCATTTGGAATTTTGTCTTCCATTTCTTCTTAGGATCTTCCTTCCAGTGGTTAAACTGTACTGAAGGTAACCTGCTATGATACCAATTGTTGATACTGAGAGGGGGGTGAATCAATATCAAGTAAAATTTAAAACCTTTTTCAAGCTCAAAGACACACAAAGAAAAACATTTATAGGAAAAATGGTAAGATGACCTGAAAATAACATACCTTAGAACACATCACCAAAATACTTCGTCCTCCCTTGAAATCTGGCCTTCTTTACTTCTTATTTCCTCTGAAATTCGACTTGTGTCAAATGAATGTATAATGATGGTTATTTATACCATTTATGTCACTTCCTTTTAACATTAGGGCCGACCTGACACTTTCTTATTTTGTAATTCTTTTCTTTAATTATCTTTAGGGCCTACATGTAATTCCTTCCTCAATTCACTTTTTCATCTTCAAAAATTCATTTCTCCTCAACCATGAGGATCCACGTGACGTGCCACATACCACTGGAAAAAACATGATGTATACTATCCATTCATGGGTGTTGTATATGCATGTGCATTGTCCTTCATGTCCAAATACCTTTATCAATCTTGCGGTCCAAAACCCATGACTAGGGTTGACATCAATGACAACAACCAATCTTCCAACATGGGCAGTGTATGTGTGGAAATAGTCCCATAATAAACCATTCTCTATGTTGTTTATCATGAATCTAAAATGTCAATCTACCTATAAAATCCTTGAATCTTTGATCATAGTCCCAAATTGACTCATTCTGTACTTGCTTGATTTCCTTCAACTCTATAATGTAATGCGAATTAAATTTTGGCTTCTTGAACTCTTTCAACAATGCTTGTCTAATTTTTTCTAAAGTCCTCACTTGTCCTATAGGTGTAGTACTCTATGGTTTCATGTACCATACCAATGCATGGCCTCTAAATGTTGCTGATAACTGTGCAATATTTTCATCCTCATCCTAGACATTCTTCATAGCCCATATTTTCTCGCATACACATATATGTTGTTCTGGATCCTCTGATCCAAATCCATGGAACTTAGGTAGTCTCAATGTGATGTCTAAACCTGCCATGGTTTTTGGTGTAGTACCTCCCCTTGGTGATGTTGGATGAATCTGACTCAACACATTTCTCCCACTACTCTAAATCGATGCACTGCTCCCACTATTCTGAATACTACTATTTTGACTTCCTCTTTTAACTATAAGTTCTTTTGACAAATATTCAACTGTTACCTCAGATTTTGGTGATGCATACGGGGTCGTGGATTCAACATAGGATCCAACCTGAGTAGGAATTACCGATTCTTCTATTATAGGATTGAATTGAGAATCCTCGTCCTCTCCTTTTATGTGGACTATTTCTACAATCTGAACTACTATGCAAGGTCCTCTCCACTCATACTCACTGCATGACTCTCCTTTCTCAACCCCAGTATTTAACCTCTTATACCTCGTCCACTATGTAGTACTAAAAACTCGTCTTCTTCTTCTGATACACCTTATTTGGTTCTCATCATCCTCAGTCCCTGCTTTCCTTCATCTCTTTCTCCATTCTTTCATACCTTTATACCATCCCCTAGTCATCCCTTAGTTTCCCTATGTGCACTTAGGTACTTAATAGTTAGATTCCATTGTCATCAAAGTTTTTTCACACAACAACATCTTTATCTAGGTACCCAATGATTTCATAAACCTTATGCACATGCCTTTAAATAAATCCCTCTTTTCAAGACTATATGACTGTGTACAATCTATTGGAAATTTCGTAATGTAACCCCCCAATATGCTATTTATCCAAAAATCAACTCCACGAGAAGTCTTATTACTTACAAAATTCAATTGTCTTACCAACTTAGGAGACTGATTCCTTGGTGCTGCAATTCCGTACCTTCCAGTATTCTCCACTAACCTTTCTAACCACTTAGTTAATATAATTGGAAATTCACCAAAGAAAATATCATGCAACTATGTGTACAAATACCTTTTCATCCATTTGTCATCTCTCATCCAAGGGTTTCTATTCTCTTTTCGAGCAAATTATCATTCCTTCCTTTATATCCATTCAACGATCTCTTTCTTAGTCGGCCTCCAAAAAATTCCTTCAATCACAGATTTCGGGTCCTAGAAACAAAACCATTTGTTGGTGCATGGCTGTAATACCCTAGGTTCAGTTTATTCTACCAATAAACCCTATAGACACCGACCCTTTCGACATCACCTGAACGCAAATGAAGTCTCACCTCAGGAATCTATTGGGGCTGCAGGAACCAATTTTTTGCAGTAATGAGGTGATGGGAGGCTATCCTCATATTCATTCCTACTTATCTACCTTGTACATCATATTCTTTGTCCCTTTTCCATTGATTAATTAGTAAACTTTAATTATGCAACACCATTGTGAAACATATTGCAACATAAACTATTCATTGTAACATTCATCATTACTACACATCAATTATCTAACAAGAAGATTTATATCTAGTTATGCATAATTAGAACATCCATGAGTCAATCACATAAAAAAAAATTAGACACAGAGTTTTAACGTCATTTAACCAATCCTTGGGATACGTCCACAATGACTGGCTTCTTTATTATTCTTTGTGCAATCATCTCGGCTTGCACAATACACTTACAATAGATATATCATGATATATTTCCTCATATTTCCTATCCACTTTGTAGTGCAAGCCTCTCTCTGCAAACTCTCCCTAAACCTTGAGGCATAGAATCTCTCTCATTCTTATTCTATTCTCTCAATAGAAGCAACTTGCAGTACAACTTTAGCTAATCTTCAACAACCTATTCTACCCAACCTATTAAATATTTATACAAAGAATTTAGGGCTCAAAACCCTACTCACTTATCCCAAAAACCTATGAGAACTCATGACAATTCATGGAAACTCATTGTTTAGGCGTTCGTTTCCTATATTTGTACCTACATGTTGCTTTTATGCTCCCCATTGCTATTCTTCCTTCTTTTGCACGTCTACCTGCTTTTGCATGCTTAATTGTTGTCCTTCCTTCTTTTGCATGTGCCTTCCAAACTTAGTTCTTTGAAATTCTTTCCCAACACCATTGGAGGTTTCTCTTGGAAAACCAAAACTACTTGCGAATCTTCCTAATGCCCGATCATCGACCATTGGCCATATCTTTGGTCACATGGAAACTATGTTGATGTGACATGACATGTAGATGTTGATGTGGCATGACATGTCATTCTAAGGTGTCAACTTTTCAGATGTGGTATGAGACATGGATGCTAGCATGGCATGACACATGGATGATGACATGGCATGACATGTCATCATCCTTATTTCCTCATCGATGATCAACCATTTCTCTTGGACACATTTAAAACAACTCGTTAAATATGTCGATTCTTGATAATCACCCATCGACAATCAAATATTTCTCTTAGACAAATGTAAACTCTTGCCAAAATATATTGATTTGTTCATCAACGATCAACGATCCCCTTTGGATGCATGAAACGTTCTCCAAATTCTACTTGTCCTTGATCATCAATGATCGATGGATTTTTTGGTGAAATTTGACATTTAGAATATTTTGGAAAAAATACTCGATGAGTCGGGATCATTAATATTTTTTCCAAAACAATATGGACTGTTGATTTTATCCAACCTCCCAATGACCCAAAATGAATCCAGACCATCGATCTATCTCATTTTCCAAATCATCGAAGTTGAATCTCAACCATCGATTTGGAAACCTTGCCAAAATATGAAAACATTATAAGATTTTAAATTTATTAAAATGAACTTTGGTCATTTATCTCAAGATAGAAAATGATCTCAGTCAGTTATTCATCGAACTCTCCTAGTCCCATCGACCTCCATTAAAATAAAAAATTCAAACTTGCAGGTTGAATTTAACTATGTAACTTGGTCGATTGATGTCATTAAACATATCATATATTTATGAGGCAACTAAATATCAATTTTTTCTTCAAATTTGAGGATTTTCTCTATGGTTCTCCACCATTTCCCCCTCAAATTCGCTTAGACCAAAGTTTGTAACAATGAATTTACCCAACTTCACACTGGTTCTTGGCCCATATAGGTCTAGTGTTGAACCATAAGCTCTGATACCACTATGAAACATACCTAACCCCCAATTGGGTCATGCCATTTCTTAAACAACCCAATAAAATTTTGGATACTAAATCTAAATGCGGAAATAACACACAATTTGACATTCTAAATCATTCTACTATCCATACTAATGAAATAAATACAAATATTATTACTGTAGACATCAAAAACTAAATGTTTACAACATCATTCAACCATAAAATGGAAACATGAATGCATTTTTTTGCTCACAACAAGTGACATTTAACCAACACAATTAAGAGTAATATGCACAACAAATATATCAACATTTAACATGAATCAACAAAGTAGATAAGAACACTTATATTATAAAAGTATGGAACCTGTTTCCGAGGATAGACATTCCTCCCAACCATAACCTTGTTGCTCCAATTATCAACAACAAGACACCCATGAGCTGGGGATATGAATCCACAAGAGACGATAGTCCCTAAGCTTGGTTAATGTCCCCCTCTCAGCAATCAATTATCACAACCAATTCCAGTCCACCAGACCTCTTCCCCTCAACCTACACAACCCAAGGGATGAGATCCCCCTTCATATCTCATAATACCTCAAGCCTTTCCACTCCCCTCCACGGCTTCTAACATAGGTTGGAAAATAATTCTACTTGTTGGGACCTCAAGAATTTAATAGTTGTAACACAAATTGTCCCAACATCAAAATGTGTGATTCCTTGGAGAATTTCAAACAACACGTCATTCATAGGCCCAAAACCTCCTTATCCATGAAATTACAGATCCAAATAGCTACTAAGCATGCCCAAACTAACTATCTTCAAGCTTCAACACCCATAACTCCTTTGTTGGCCAAAAAAATCCATGCAAAAACAACTCTCTCCCCAAAAAGTGAATATGCAAATATGGTTTCCTACCGTATGAATTTCCTCTATTTCTCTTTCTTGATTGACTTTAACTCTTCCCTAAGTTGATTACAATCAACCCCCGTGCTCTTAATAACTATGGGATGTGACTCTCACACCCACCCTCTTACATGAATTCAATTGTCTAGCTCTATAACACTCAACAACTAATGGAAGGTTCATGGTAAGGATAATTTATAAAGAGAATAAGAAATAGGTTTCGGTTTAGTAGATAAGGGTAAAATCTCTGCCCCATTGTACCCCTTCCCTCCCTTGTGCATACTTACGCCCAAAATCTTCATTCGTTTCTATCTGCAATTGGTGAACATTTTATTTGTTATATTAATATTATATCATTTACATATTATATTTCTTTGGATCTCATCCATACATTACATTCACAATATACATCGCTAGTTTGGGGTTTGAAAATGGGGATATTACTGATCTTACTTATCTGTAGGTGAGATTCTCTTAAACACTTTCAACTTTCAGTCCAGTCCACCCATATCATAGATCACATCCATGAATGGAATATAAGACGTGGCTTGTGCAAAGATGATATTAATGATATATTCCTTATGGATTTCCTGAAGTCACTTATTTCCCCCATTACTAAGGACATATCCATGACTATGCCTAGGAGTGAGGAGGAAGCTATCCAAAAGGGAAAAAAGTATGATCTCATTTATTCCCAGTTTGGGTATTTGTGTACCATTATCCCTAATACCCCTTATTCTCTCTCAAGTGTTTGGTTTGTGTTGGGGGAATCCCATGTGGCTAATGGTGTTATTAGGTCTATGTCTCATAATAATCTTCATCATAATCTCCCCTTCACCTAGTGGATATATACAATTTTATTGATGGGTCAAGAATTATTAGCCTCAAGTATTATTAGGTAGGCACTAGTACTTCATATGCCACACCCCATACACATGAACATGTGTATGAACATGCTTTTACTAGTTCCTCTTGTAGTTGTGTATCCATGAATCCTTACTATACATATGGCTTAGAATTTGTTTTAGCTGGAGTTTTAGTCTATGATGGAATCAAAAAATGTGATAATGTCATTTATTACATGATTAAGAACTTATCAGGACCCACCTTTTCCTATACCCATGAAGAGAAATTGGCCTTAGTAGTTGTTTTCTCTATACAAAAATTGTGTAAGAAAATTTTGATGTGCAAAAACAAGGTCGCAACAAAATATAACCCCATGTCTTTTCTATTGAGTTGGTGGGTGATCAATGAGAAGTATTCCTATTGGATTGTTATCTTTTACTGTTGGCACACTTACTTGTACTAAGAGGGGGGGTGAATCAATATAAGACTACTTTTTCTTTTCTTACAATATTTATCAATATGTTATTTTACCAACTGTAGTATTTAATGATAAATATACAACCATGCAATCCATAGTACAAACAGATTTAATGTGGAAACCCAAATGGGACAAAACCATAAAAAAATTCTTTTATAGGATCATGTAGGCACCAAACTATCGTTATAATGCTTGCATGCACCAACCTACAGGAGACACCAATATCTTCTCATGAGAACCAACTAAACAACAATGTTTGCAGGAACCAACCTATAGGAAGCATCAATATCCTTATCTAATCACCAACTCATCACTACATGTGGGAAACAACCTACAACAACAATATTTGTAGGAACCAACCTGCAAGAGACATTAATCCCCTTGTCTGAGAACCAACTCAACTCTCCCTCTAGGAACCAACCTACAAATTCTATGTTCATAGGTACCTACTTGCAAGAGACATTGATCTACTCAAGCTTATAATAATATTAAAATGCCTCTTTCCTTCAATCCTTCACTTGGACAAATCTACTACTTCATCTATGTTGTCACAAAACTTTCCACTAGTTCACTTTCTACATGAATTCAAAATGTACTTAGACCTTGCACCTCCCAAACACCCTTAGACAATTACATTATTCTTTCTTTCATTTTTTGCCACTCGAAAAATTCCAATCCTTGACTCTATTTCTCTTGTATATTGATCCTTGCACCTCTTCACATCTAATCAATCTAATAATGCCATTCTTATTTATACACTCTTCATGCTTTCTTTTATTTGTCCACAATGCCACAAACAATTTGTCTCATGGGGTTGGCTCTGGATCCTTATATTCTCCTCTAAATCGGGTTGCCAAACAATGCTTGAAACCAGTTCCAATTTCCTTCCTATTTTGCACGTTATCAATTCACAGAACACAACACATACTTCATTGTGCAACAACCATTCAATGTACTTGGACTTAATTTATAACTATTTCTATGCTCATTGTACACCAAACCAAAAGAAACATGACCTAAATGCTCAATAATCATCGATCAATCCTCAGATAGATCTCGATCTTCGATCTCATTCAATGAATATCGGGACCACCAAGGTATTGGGATATTGAATCCCCGGGCGATCAGGACCACGAACTTTAACCATGCAATTTCATTCTTCCGGTATATGATATACCAACACTCACATGATTCTATCTTATTGTGACACATGGCCCAATTATAATGAAACACATGGCACTCATTATGGCAATGGGATATTTCCCCCCTCGGGTCCTTGGGATTTAACACTTCAAAATTTCAACAAACTTCTAATATCCAATATGCCAGTGTACTAATTGAGACATGTGTCTCAATCCTCCCATGCCATGTGGACTAACTGTACCGCTACATAGGACTGACATGGCATTACACATGGCACATGATGTGATAATAATCACCGACAAACATTTTCCTTTTTGTGTCTGACATGGCCTCCATGTGGACCCCTTACACATGTGTTGTATGATGTGGCACCAACATGTGACTAATGCCATCATCACATCCTCCATCCTTTTTTAATCACTATGTTGACTTGAAACTAGTGCTTTTCATGACACGTGGCACTTTTCATGGCTGCTGACATGGCATATGTCATGGCACTAATGTGGCATCATCACCAATCTACCAGTACATCGATCTCACCAGGGTATCCACCCCCTAGGCCCTTGGGATATCACCCCCAGGCCTTCAACACAACACCATTCCTTCAACCTTATATTCTATGATATGGAACCATTCCCGTGGAACTGCATTGCCGAACCACTAGTCTACCGTGACATTGGGCTCACTAGGGTATCGTCCTCTCCGCCCCCCTAGAACTTTAAAATTTAAAGATTTCTCTCTGGTCATATGAGAAGTGATATATTACCCAAGTCACTATGCTGACGTGGTTCTTACATAGAAACTGGCTCTTATGTGGCATGTACGTGGCTTTTTGTACTATTTTGGCTACTTACGTGGTGGATGACATGTCCACCACGTGGATCGAGCATGGTTGTTGATGTGGCATATGAGAGAAACCAATGGTATTGGGCCCCCAAATATTTTGGAAATGCATATGTTCTAGTACTCCAGTATCCAATAGTATATATAGTGGGTTTCGTGCCTAAAAGGATAACACATCACATAGGGTTCCAAAACTTCCATTCACATTCAAATTATGTAATAATGCTTTTGCATTATAAACCCTTCAAAATTGTTTTCCTCATGAATGTGGGGTTTTACTTTTACCAAGATTGATACATGCCTGATTTTCCTTTGCATATTCAATGTTAGTCCCTAAATTTGTCCCTAACTACTAAGGGGCAAGCTAGGGGACCTCAATTATTGCAATGGTTTATATTTGTAGTTTTTTTGGGTTTAAAGGTCAGTTTATGAGTTGAGTAGTGGGTAAATTGGATAATATAAGTTCTTATTTACAAAATGAGGTTTACACAACATTCACTTATTCAATGGAATTCACTCTGATTAGCTAGATAAAGAGATAAAAATAGAAGAAAGGGAAAACTGCAAGTTCACAATCTGTTCACTTACACAGAAGACTCTTGATCCCAAATATCATTTTAGAAACAAGAAGAAATTAGTTAAATACAAATCCTGTAACATGTGAGTAAACAACAAAAACTTTGATTGAAATTCAACATGAAAATTATAAACCACATTCTTTTCAAAAATCATTCAAATGCATTCAAGTAAAATAGAAGAAATAACACAAGAATAAGAAAGTCTAACCATCATAATGTATTTTCCATTGAGTGAAAATTTTAGTGAATTCTAGGCATTACAATTCAGGTCAAAAGTACCTTAAGCACCACAAAAATCCAACCCTCTAACTTCGTCAACTAATTTACTCTTTATACACATAATTGGTTTCATCAGATCCTAAAATATAGATACATTTTTGTTTGAGTCCTGATATCTGGATAACAAATAGGAATTACGTTCCATTTCATTCATTGCATTGCAAAAAAAATCTAGATCTTAGGAAAAAGACCTTGAAAATAGGGACCAAATCATACTCCAGAGATATCCTTGACCTGACAAATAAGATCTACAACAAATGACTCAAAATTCATGTACTAGTTCCCATGATCAAGGGCAGGTTGAACTGATGAAGTGACAACTCTGGAAAAACCTAGAAAAATATGGAAAAAATCATCAAATTTCGAACTATCAGTCCCAAAGTTCCACCTATACCTCCTAAATATTTCATTTTTTCGGGAAACAACCTAAGGTTTGCCTAATTTTTCCCATTATACAAGTGGTTTTTGATTGTATTCTCCTAATTCTTCAATGTTCGCTTGGGAGACTCATCAGAAGATGACTACTAACCTACAGGAAAATTATGCATCTTTCCATACTTTCATCAATTTTGAGCATGTGTTTACATATTATGTTTCTCCTTTGTTTCTTCCATTTCTTGGTATGTATCCTCTTATAATGCATGTCTATCCATCATTACATTATGCATTCTTACAACGCAGGAATATTCTTGAGATGGAAATGCTAAGTGTAACTCCTATTTATTTCCCCCCTACTTGATTGAACTGTTGAAACCCGAGTGAAAACACTTCCTGTGCATTTGAAACTCTGTTTGTTAAGTGTATAGAATTTGTTGGATCAAAAAATTCATGACTATGTGAGTTTTTATTAGATGTATTTAATATAGAATAATGTACAAAACCTAAAGGATTTGCAAGCATTGAAAAATTACTAATAGGGGATGATGTAGCCTGTAAGTTGTATGCCGGAGTGGACATTTCCTTATTTGTTTCTATCACAACTTTTTGTTGTGGGTTTGAAATAGGAACAAAATTTACATCTTGATGGGAATAAAACATAACAATGTGTTACAACACTTCCTTATCAATAGATTCAATCTCAGCTGATAGCATATGTCCCATCATGTGTTCCTCTTCTAGTTGAACCCGTTCTTTGATCTTTTGATTATGTTAAAGCATCTCAACCTGTTCAAGCCTCATTAACAAAGAAGGTTCTAAGAAGGGCACAAAAGCAATTGTTTGAATAGGGTTTCATTGGAACAGAACTGTCCTTCGAGAAAATTAAGTGACATTTCTCTAAAGAGATTGAAACAAAAATGTCATCAATAATGGCACCTAAAGCATCCATGAGTTGAGGAGTAGATGCCTCTTGTAATAATCTGAAAACTGAATTCGCTTTAGTAATGATGTTCTCATGTGCTACTAGAATAAAAATATTATGGTAGTGACTCTATTTTATGCTTTTGACTTAGGAAAATTTCTTTATTTTTCTAATATGAAATAAGCAATATGATATGACACATCTTTTTTCCATGTAAATTTTAAACTATCCTATAAGAAGCGAATGAAAACTAATTTAAAGTACAAAAAAAAACACACCAACATGATATATAAAGTATAAAAAAGGTGCAACAAACCAAAAAAAAAGGCTCACGACATGTTTTAATAGAATATGATGAAAATCAAGAATAAAAAGGTGATAGTATGTATAGGGACTAACACTGGATCCTTCTGGGGATAACGTTCTCTTGGTGAGACATTAAGAACCTGTAGACCAATGTCGTGATTTCCCAACATCATCAATTGTAATATCCACTTTGTTCTACTCTTAATTGTTCTAATCCATATTTTATTTCAGATCATCTACTTTGCACTCTGAAATACCAAATTAAAGAAGCTAAATGAAGAATAGTGTCCCCATTAGGCTATGGAGTCCTTATTCATGCACACTGAAAACTTGACACTACTCTCACACTGTATACTGATGTTCAAACTGAAACCAACATGCTAAAAAATAAATCTTATTTATGTACAAATCCTACACATCTAACCAATCAACTTCTATATCAGGTCACATCAAACTTCCAATGCATCCATGAAAGAATTTGACTAATGATTAGAACTTCTTGTATGCAGGTGATTGATAAAACACAAAAAAAACATGATAGATACATCATAAATCTGATGGAAAAATGAAACCTACTGCTGCAATTAAGTGGCATACCAAAAGATGCAATGTTTGGGACCCCTGAAGTAACTTTCTCCAGCCAAGCAACCACTAGGTCATGAAAAACATGGAAAAATTCATCTGACTTAAAAGACCAAGCTGCTCTAATGTTCTTTCTTCTCTATTAACCATATTATGATGAAAATGTGCTTCTTGAAACAATCCACATACCAACAGTAAAATCATATTGATTAGAAAACTCCTTTGTACATTCCAAGGTAAGAGGATTGGAAGGAAAGAATATACTTTCACCAATCTCAAGAGAAGGAACATCATGATGAATTAAGTGTTTTTGCTGCCAAACTGCCTCTTCATCTCCCTATTGGTTGTGGATCCTGATTATATTCTTGATTCAGAGGTATTTGTTTTCATCTGTGTTTATACCCCATGAAGACTTTACACCCTGAAAGAATGTACACTCCTCCACGCGTGGGAGTGGAGGGGGGGGTTACCCCCCTTGTGGGGGTTCTAGGGCGAAGCCCCCGAAGGAAAAATTGCCTTGTAAATGTATATTGTAATTTCATAGTAAATCTGGACCGTTTATTATAAGGTCATAGATCTGACGATAGACTATATGTTAGGGTTGTTTTCCCTAGAAGGCAAACCTCTTTTATGAGGGAAATGTATTGGGGCTATGTATCATTTCAAATATTTTATGCTGAGTGAGGAGAATGTGAGAGAAAGAAGAGGAAGTTACAATGGGTGTGTTGTAGGTTGTATCCCTTCATTTGCTAGATAATAATAAAGGAAGGACCTGACAATTTCTCTGGTGGAAATAGCCCACACTGGGTGAACCACATATATTTGTGTCTCTATTGTATTGTGTATATTTTGTGTTTTATTTCTACATTTGTTTTATTTTATTGCTTCACGATCCTGTTTTTCTAACAACTGGTATCAGAAAAAAATGTAACTCACACAAAAAGAGGGTTCTTGGTTCGAGTGGGACCAATGGCAGAAGATGGAAAGTTTAGGGTTAAGGAATTTAACGACCAAAAATACCAGTTATGGAAGCTACATATGGAAGATTATTTATATCGAAATGATCTATTCCTACCATTGGGTGGAGTAGAAAATAAGCTGATGACCATGAAGGACGAAGAATGAGAGGTTCTTGACATAAAGGCACTAGGAACGATACAACTGAGCCTGGTAGTGTCGATGGATTTCAATATTTTGAAAAAAAAGACAACGAGGAGATGATGGATGCATTGGTTAAACTGTATGAAAAACCCTTGACATCCAATAAGGTATTTATAATGAAGAGATTATTTAATATGAAGATGTCAGAAGGTGGGTCTATTGCTGATCATTTAAATGAATTTAATACGATTACTAATCAACTAAGTTCTGTAAAAGTGGACTTTGATGATGAGGTCAAGGCTCTTCTAATCTTGTGCTCATTTCCAAAAAAATGGAATGGCTTGGTCATGGATGTAAGTAACTTTGTCTCTGGTTCAAACACTTTAAAATTTGATGGTGTTGTTGGTGTTATCCTTGGTGAGGAAATGTGACAAAAAATCACAGGTGAGACATTAGGTAATGTGTTAAACATGGAGAACAGGAGAATAAAAAAGGATAAAAGAAAGGGATCATGGAACGACACAAACTATAGGAAGGGCAGATCCAAATCCAGACTTGGAAAGATAGAGTGCTAGAATTGTGGGAAGAAAGGACATCTGAAGAAACACTGTAGAGCTCCAAAGAAATAAAGAGATGGAAAACAAGAGAAAAATAAAGAAGCAAATGTAATAGGTGATGTGTTACAATATGGTTTGATTCTTTCTTTAGATAATATTTCTTAGTCTTGGGTAGTAGATTCAGGGGCTTCATTTCATACCACACCCCATAAGAAACATTTTCTAGATTATGTTCAAGGTGATTTTGGACAAGTTCATTTTGGTGATGATGCGCCATGCAAAATTGTTGGAATGGGAAAGGTAAACATAAAGCAAAGGAATGGAAACCAATGGTTGTTGAAAGATGTAAGACATGCTCCATATCTAAGGAAAAATATAATTTCAACAAGGAAGTTGGAAAGTGAAGGTTGTATATCCATATTTTGAGATAAGATGTGGAAGGTCACCAAAGGATCACTGGTAATATGAAAAGGAGAGAAGGTAGGTACATTGTATTTATGTATTGGTAATACTGACTCTTCTATCTCTTTAGCTTCTACATGAGTGGATACAACACTATGGCATCATAGGCTTGGAAACATGAGTGAGAAGGGGATGTAGATACTTCACAAAAGAAATTTTTTTCCAGATATTAAACAAATTTATTTGTATTTCTGTGAGCATCGTGTTTATGGGAAACATAAGAGAATTAGATTTCTCAGATTCAGAAAAAAGAATAAGAGTGAAAGGTTAGAGTTTGTGCATAAAAAAGTATGGGGACCAACTCAAGTATCATCTCTTGGTGGCTCTCATTATTATGTTTCTTGTATTGATGATGCAACACGAAAAACTTTAGTTTATTGCATTCGGCAAAAATATGATGTTTTTGATACTTTTAAGAAATGGAAAGATTTGATTGAGAATGAGACAGGAAAATGGTTGAAGTGTCTCAGATTAGACAATGAATGTGAATATTGCAGCAAGGAGTTTGATGATTATTGTTCATACCATGGGATTCGTAGAGAGAAGACAGTTCCAGGAACACTACAAGAAAATGGTGTGTCAGAAAGGATGAACATGACAATCATGGAGCGTGCAAGGAGTATGAGACTGCATGCTGGTTTTCGATTACAGTTATGGGAAGATTATATATATATTATTGTTTACTTAATAAACAGAGGACCTTCAATCTCTTTGGATGGTATAATTCCAGAGGAGGCATGGATAGGTAAAAAGGTAAACTATTCTTTTTTGAATACTTTCAGTTGTGAAGCATTTATTCATATTAATAAAGAAAATAAAACAAAGCTTGAGGCTAAAAATATGCTATACACTCACAATTTTATGACAATTAATGATGTGTGTGTCTTTTTTTTAGTGTCATTATCCTTTTCTTGTGCATAATGTGTGAAGCATGACTTCTCCCATAACCTACAATGTACCATACTGAAATTATCAAAACTTTTACATTGGATCACATCAAAGGAGATTAATATTGATAGAATACAATGGTGGCATAGAGAGATAGTTGAGATTATTTATATGCTTGAGAAGGAACTTACCATGAGTTTTATGGACTTGGAATTCCATCTTCTAATTCACCTATGCGATGAAGTTTAATTAGTTGGGGTGATCTAATGTCGTTGGATGGTTTTTTTAGAGAGGAACATGGAAAAAATGAAGGGGTTTGTTCGACAAAGGGAAAAAATAGAGGGATCTATGGTAGATGGGTACATAGTATACGAGTCATTCTATTATTCCAGTGAGTTCATCAAGAAAATGACACAATAGGGGCAGTGTTTTGGTTCAACCATCAAGATGGGGTAAAAAGGGAAAGGGAGCTACTCAAAAGGAACATAAAAAAGTCATGATAAAGAGTAAGTCACTTACATTTTGTTAATTTAGTATAAAAGGTTTTCCCAAGAGTTGGGTGGCTGACAAGATACAAGATAAATATCAACTTTCTGGTCATAACCCACATGGAGAAGATCTTGATGCACTAAACATAGGGATTGAGTGTGGAAACTCTGTAATAACCTATCTAACTACCATGTTCAATTTATAATATTGCATATTTGAATTGTAACATGTATTATATTTTTATTAATGCTCAAGTTATTAGACATATGACATCGTCCTTTGTTCAAATTTTTATTGGTGCATTTGTTCCCATATATATGGGCATATGGACATCATTTTTACATTGAGTATGTCGATGATGGACACATCACATAAGATTGCAAAGTGGAGGTCAAGTTCAACCAATATAATTGTGCTAGTCACCATGATAAAAACCTAATATAGGGGAAATTAGGTGACTTGGAAAGATAGAAGAGATCATGTAAGTCATATTATCATTATTTCAATGTGATATTTTTTGTTGTAAGTGGTGGACAAAAAAATTTAGAAGATAAATTTCTCCCATGGACTAATTTTCCATGCTTTTCTCCAAAATGCGATTTGCCAATTTCCATTTTTTTTCTAAAAATGATTCGCCCAAATTCAATAGAATAAAACTATTTTACCTTAATAATCACAGATTTTTTATAGAAACTATATAAAATCCTTAGAAAATTGAATATTTTTACAGAACTATCACCAAACATTTTACATTTTGCATATTAAGGAATAGTAATATTCACCAAGGTTTCTACATTTCAATATAAATTTCCATCTTTAAAATTATCCTTGGTGGTGGGGTACCATTGAGTGGAGAAGTGTAAAGGAAGATCATAATAGTGGGATAATGTTTATTAGTTCTAAAAAAATATGGGTTGAAACTAAGGATCCTTATGTTCTCCCAAATCATTAGAACCGAATGTTTTTTTACCCGGTTGTGTTGGATGAGGATTAGTGGTTCGTACTGATACATGATCCATGATTTAAATATATTTTTGAGAAAAAAAAAGTTACAATGCCAAGTGAGGAAGATAATCAGGGTGATGACACCAAAGGCTAATTTGTAAATGTTTTGTCTTGGAATTCATATTGTGGGTGTATCAATTTATTATGGGTATCTATAATGGCCTATTATGTTTTCTGTTTCTTCATTTTATAATTATGTTGGATATGAAAAATTAACAACCATTTACAACCACCATATTGAAAATATATTAAATAATAAAAGCATAAGATGTGGTTTTGATATATTTTTATTGTCATATTTGTAGTTTATTATATCAAATGTATGTTGTATTGTATTAAAATATGTTTATGTCAACCTTTGAATTACTAAGCATTAATTGAGATATAAAAAAGTTTGTGAGTATAATAGTAAATAAGTATTTTAAATTATATTTTATTTAACAAAAATACGAAGATATTAAAAAGTCAAACCTCAAAATTTTCATTGTTTGAAAAAATCAAAATTCAAATAAATATATACTTACTTTGATGAAACTTCTAAGGACAATTCCAACAAAATAACTTCATGCAACATCTATGAGTTATGGAATCAAACTTTTGGTGTTGGAATTACCAACTTTAATGGCATTTCCAACCTTTAGTAGTGGAACTATCATGACCTTCAACTATTCCACTCCATCCTTTAGTTTTATAATCATATAAACTTATATTAATAATTATTTTTACATTACCCTTGATATAAGTGCCAATATAGGAAGGACATGGAAATTATGAAAGAGTATTTTTCTAGAGCCTAGTCAAAATTAAGGAAAATTGTAATGATCCATACTTATCTAAAAAAGTATAGAAACCTTTGTAAATTTTACTAAGTCTTAAAATAATAATCATAAATGTTTTGTGATATTCTTTTTTAATAGAATATTCATAAAGTTAGTATGAGAGTAAAAAATTGTGAAACCATTTCATTGAAGGTGTATAGATCAAAATGTTTTATTATTAATTATATTTAGTGAATTTTAAATTTAATTGAACAAATTTCATATATTACAATAGTTGGATAATATACATAAATAAAATCTTTGGAAAAATTAAATATTAATAAAATATAATAATTGTAATTTTAATAAACAATTTTACTATAACTTTGTCTTGTAATCTTTGAATAATAAAAAATTAAAAAATATATATTATTATTACATCATCATCATTATTATTAATGGACAATTACATTATAATGTTATTATTATAATACATGAAAAACACTTAATTATTCAAATCACAATCATTTGACTCATCATATTTAAGTATTTTTGTTTCTGAACATGTTTAATCAACATATTGTATCTTGTTGGACAACAAACAAATGGCCTTGAAGAAGAGTTAAACATTATATGGTATTAACGATTATAACGTTTGCAATCACAATCCAAATTAAACAATTTTATAAAATTAAAGTTAAACACTGTATGAAGACTGTAAATTTAAATGAGTGATAAATCCAAAATTAAAATTAAAAACATGGAAATCATTAGCAATGTTAATCATTAGCATACTCATAATACGTTTTATAAATGAAACAACAACCACAAAATTATATGAAAACATAATATACATGAGTGATATACATCCGAATAAACATGTCAAACTTACATCTCAACAAAATATGGAATAAACATGTCATATCTACATCTCAAGTCAAATATAAAAAATCAATGTATATGTTAATTAGTACCACGAGTAGATAGGTCCACCACCAGAGCCATATGCATCAGTGTCTCTACTACCAGAGGTACAAGTTCTATCAATAATAACATCAAAAAGAAATGTCGAAATAAGTACACTATCAAATGTCTCTATCGAGATCATCAACATGTGCAACATTACCCGATGTGAACATAGTTTCCAAAGTATACAAATATTGTAACACATGTGGAGGAGGATCGATGGATGATGACACATGTGGAGGAGAAAAACAAGGATCATTGAATGGTGACACAAGTGGAGGAGGATGAGGACGATCAGTGGATGGTGACAAATGTGGAGGAGAAGTAGGAGGATAGGTGGATGGTGCAAAAACATGTGGAGGGGGGGGAGGAGGATGAGGAGGATCATATGTGGATGAAAATTTAGACGTATGTGGAGAGGAAGTAGGAGTATTAGTGGATGGTGCAGACTCATGTGGTGTGTAACATCCCAAATTATGAAATTATTAGAATCTTTTCTATATTTATTTTATTAAACGTTTTTTTACTGAAGTTTGACCAAGGCTGGTCGATACATTTGTAAAGACATTTTGAATAATTATTTAATAAAAAAGGGAAAAACAATATGAATGTAGTCATTAAAGAGTGATTCTTGATCCACAAGGAGGGTGAACTATGAAAGACCAAGTGGAAAAGAGCTTGAGTCAAACTCAAGTGATGCAGAGGCATCTTTCCAGAAAAAAATGGTCAAACTCAAGTATGAGTGAGTGATGAGTAGGTGGCTCATTAATGACCAAAATTCCTAGAAAAAGTGAATAAGAAGAATTCAAATCAATGGAACATGAGGCTCGTATGAATGGGAAAAAAAACTAGAGAATGAAATGTATGATTTTCTGAAGTAATATTTGAGGAATAAAGAGATACAATCTTCATCCTTGTGGTTTAGCAATCAGGATCGGGGGTATTCAGAGCAAGTAAGTCAGTTTTTATGGATTCTGGTTGGGCGGAATGACGACCTTCAGATTTTGTTTACCCCATCTCTTGATTGCAATATTATTACAGGTTCCATTCTCTTTTATTATTTATGTTATATCTTATCGCAATATTATTACAGGTTCCATTCTTTTTTATTTGTGTTATATCTTATCTTTGTTTACCCCATCTCTTGATTGCAATATTATTACAGGTTCCATTCTCTTTTATTATTTATGTTATATCTTATCAATATGTCCAGGAAAATAAATAAAAATGTTATTTCTATTTTATATAGTATGATTTAAATTGGGGTTTTAATGTTGAAATGGAATACACAAATGTTATGTATCTTTTATATATTACTAGATGTTACAATGTATACAAAATAACAGGTGTTTAAAACCTCTGTTGAAACCCAAACAATTTAAATGAGTACATCGTCGAGCATAAACATAGTGTACATACAAATATTAAATTTCTGACTGTGCATAAGTTATATAGTAATCATTCTAGCTAGATCAAAAGAACACCGTCATGTTACACAGTCGCTGACTACCATCAAAATAAAATAAAAATAAAATCTAGTATATATAGCTATCGAATTTATAAATCCACAATAGATACATTATTGTTTAAAATAGAGAAATTTGTCATCGATAACTATCAGTACATTTTTCCTTATTAACTAATCCAAATTACATTGCTAGCTTCAGTACAGAGACAAACCGATTTATAGTAAAATAGAGAGATAAAACAATTATGTGTATAACGCCAAAACAAAGAAATAAAACATTGTTGTTTATGATGCCAAAACAGAGTAATACAACAATTTTTGTTTATATATGTCAAAAATAAAGGAACAAAGTCCTTATTACGCACACATACATTAATGGAATATTATGAAATAGTATTTTCTAGTTAACATAGAGTCTCACGACTCTGTTGCAAAAATATCCTAAGATCTCATGAAAGAAATACGATATAGTAACAGACTTAAACCTATATACATACTTCCTCCCAAGCTTAAGTTTTGAAATTCCAGTAATGCATGCCAGGAAAAACATAGATTTAAACCCACAATTGAAACTCATAGGAAACTTTAGGGTGTGCATACCTGTGAGTGAGGTAGAGGATGCACGATGTCGAGAATGAGGAAGACGTTACGCTAGTATATGACACATGTCAAATACAAAATTTAAACTATTAGTATATATATTAGCATATTAGTATATATATTAGCATAGCTACATAATTGTGGTTGATCGTCAAAAGGTTGATAAGATGAAAAAAATCTTTAAAAGAATATATTAAATTTTATTGTTGATTAACAAATAAACCGTTGAGCTTCATTTATCTGGTGTTAATATTTTAATTTCTGTTAATCACTTACGTGGCAATCAGTTAGTTATCAAAGTAATTTTTAAATATGATTAAAGTAATTTTTAAATATGATTAGGTAAATGTAAAAAAGTAAACACATAAACGGATGTCTTTATAATAGCTAGGAAGTTAATGATTGAAATTACAGCCATTTATTTTGTGTGACTACTAAGAATATTCCAGCCATATTTAAYCCTGTCCAAAAAAAACTTATTAAGCACTAAACCCCTATTAAATCTGCCCATTGTCAATAAGTRTACGCCTTTGGGCGTAATAAATTCTGCCAAATTTTGAATAGTCTTGTTGTGAAAATTATTACGAAGTGCAAAGAATAATAGAGAAAAGGATTTTTAGGCGCTTACCATTGATTGAGTAATTTCCTTGGACGCCATAGACAACAAGATCTGTGAACGAGACCAACTCCTGTCATTATTGGTTAAACAAAAAGGAGGGAACCTACATTATACCCAAAAGTTAGTATACAAATTTAAACATAAGACTACACGCACAATGGTGGTTTCAAATACCAAAACTATATTGTGTAAATCGTAAATACATTGGAATCTTACTAGAGATGAAGAACCTGCATAGTATCCTTTGAAAATCCCATTATTTCGAACAATAAGTATAGATATGGTGAAAGATATTTTATCATACAATGCAACCGACATTGGAGAACAAAAATGGTTGAACATTTCAAAGGAAACCAASTGATGAAATTCCTTCAATAAAGTTGAGTTGCCCTGAAGAAAATAACTCTAAACTATAAGCTAWAATACCACAGGATATTGGGTGAATAATTTTCAAATACTGGGTAACAAAAAAGAGTCAACGCTAAGTGAATAATCTACAAAGAAACTTGCTTATAGTAAGGAAGATCACATGGAACAGTGCTACGGCACAAGGAAGCACATTCTCCTACAAAGAAAATGTGAGGAGAAGAATTAGGTTCGGAATGATCGAAAAGGTGGAAATGAATCCAAACCCTCGCTAGTCTCAAAAATGAAATAATCCAACAACTGGTAGTAGAGACCTTTGACACTTGTTCCTTTGAATGGTCATGATCAGGCCATGTGTTTCCCCAATTAAAATCCCAACACTACAACACCAACCTTTACGAGATATTTAATAAGTTACATTGAAAATGACATATAGTAGTTATGAGCTCCATACATTTTGTACGTAGGAAAGATTTAGTGCATTGTCATATTAAATTTGAAACGAGACAAGTGTTTACTCTAGGGGCTAGGGTTACAAGAACCATTGTTTACATATAGACTTCAATAATTACCAATGTTTATATATGAATTACCCATAAATACTAAGATTACAAATGCAAATTTGAGATTTGGGGTTATAACAAGATACAATTATTTACTATAGAAATATATGGATTATTTCCAAAGATTAAAACACCTCCTAAATTAAGTTATCAAGTGTTAATAATGTGGGTACTTCACCTTAGTTTTTTTTATTTACAAGTTGTATTCTTGTTAGTGGAAATAGGACAACAACATATAGCATGAAGACTGTGGACCCACAGGGTATTTAAATATAGTATGTGAACTACCTTTCATGTATGGATTTAGAGAAAATAAATTAGATAAAAATAAAATAAAATTATGAGTGTATTTTGGATGTGTGACATGGAGGAGAAGCATATGGAGGAGGAGTACCAGGTGGTGGAGTAGAGTACGTGGATGTGTTTTTTGATGAGCCAGATGGTGTAGTATCATGATAATGACACATCAACCTATCAATGATGTTTAAGACACCGAAAATATGACGTATCAACCAATTCATGTCATAAGGTATACTTCTCAATATCATAGAGAGATATGGTACCCCTAATATGTGTCTAATTGGTGCAGGTACCACTTTGTGACTAATCATGACACCACATAGGTGATCCTTCACCTCTATTTGGACTCTCTCATCTGACCTACAAGATATACAAGATATACAACGTATACAGAAGCCCCACAATAGATATATAATATTTCTAAGTACAATCACCACACAATATATCTGGAACAATATAGAAAACCACCACTTTATTATATCAAAAGACTTGAGGTAGGGAAACACCACAGAATAGATCCTATTATGGAAGGGATCCTCTCATGTTCACTTGCCTCTTCGAGGGGGATTCCTCCTATTGAGCTTCAACTCACAATACAATAATTCTCTTCATGTTCCATTACATTTCTTGAACCTCTTTATATAGTGTTACCAATCACCAACGAACATTCTAGAGGATGACACTTCTAGAAGTATAATATTCTAGTAAGTCCTTTTACATTTATTATATCTAACTACAATAGTGGAATTATTTAATACTATAGTGGACCTAGTTCACCTTACATTGAATGCCATCCACTATTATCACTATGGGCCCTCTATTCCTCCCACTACCTCTCTAGCTAACTAACATTCCATCCCCCTTACGAAAGCATTGTCCTCAACGCTTGATGTAAAATCATTTAACAAGGTCCCATGGATAAGTGTGGACCATAGTACTGAAGTAGACTAGAGAATCAGGGTCCCATGGAGAAATAAAAACCAGCATGCTGAAGTATTCCATCCTCCATTGTAAACTGTGGTCCCATGTCCAAGTTCTCATGTGAACTCCACGCAAAAGATATATGAGCTTAAGAACCAACTGAAAATGATGCTCCAAAGATCTACATTGATCATGGGGATCCAAATATGTAAATCCCTCCATATCCAACAAATCATTTGAATAACACACTAGTATTGGATAACAATAAAAAATAGTATTCATAGAAGTCTCGGGACATCTCTCCATAATGTGCTCTACATAAGGTGAAGTATATTCATCAAATAAAATATGAATATGGTTATCATTCCAGAAATGACAACTATCCATATACCAATCATCAAAATCATCTTCAAAATCATACCAAGAATAGACTTCTTGATTATATACATCTCTGATGTCCATCATAAGATATCTTTCATGTATTCTATCCAAGGACCTTTGAACATTTTGACAATTAACACTAATAATTTGTTTCCCCTCATGAAAATGTTTCTCAATAGCTTCAATATTTTGTAGAATTACCATGACAAGTTGAAATCCAATATCCATTGGAAACACAACATATAATATATCAAGAGAAATCTCTTAAAATAATTTATCCAATGCCACTCATCTAGTATCAATCTGAGAACCCTATGAAAAATTATGAACTCTATAGTAGCGTCACCATCACGAAAACCCCAAAAATCATTGATTTTAAATCAGTGTTATCTTCACTTCTAGACCTTCGATTGAGATGATTTTTTTTTTTTTAATTGGGTGAAATTGTGAGAGGAAATCAAATATGAAATTTATTTTTTTAAAATTCATATTTAACTGCTACATACATAATAAAAATCACACGATCGTCCATGAAAGCCAAAAAAAAAAAAACTCTGAAAGTTGTGAATTTTAAAATGCAAAACTTGACTTCCCGGACTTCGTTTGAGATGATTTTTTTTTATTTTTTTTTTAATTTAGGTGTTTTTATGAGAGGAAATAAGAGATACCACCAAAATTTTCAATTTTTTCATGAAAATATACATAAATCGTCTGGAATTTTGCGGCCCTCTTTTTCTTCCTCGAAAAGAAAATCTGCAAAAAAAAAAAAAAACATTACTCACACTTTTTGCCAAGGAAAGTGATCTGATACCATTTGTTAAGTACCAAATACTGAATAAAAAATCACCAAAGTATATATACAATATATATGAGTATAATCACCACACAATATATATGGAACAATATAGAAAACCACCACTTTATTATATCAAAACCCTTGAGGTAGGGAAACACCATACAATGGATCTTATTATGGAAGGGATCCTCTCATGTTCACTTGCCTCTTCGAGGAGGAATAATCATATTGAGCTTCAACTCACAATACAAAAATTCTCTTCATGTCCCATTACATTGTTTGAACCCCTTTATATAGTGCTACCAATCACCTAAGAACATTCTAGAGGAGAAACCTTCTACATGTATAATATTATAGTAAGTCCTCTTACATTTATTATATATAACTACCATAGTGGGAATTATTTAATACTATAGTGGACCTAGTCCACCTTAAATTGAATGGCTTCCACTATTATCACCATGGGCCCTCTAGACCCCCCATTACCTCTCTAGCTACCTAACATTGGAGTAGAGTATGTGGATGTGTTTGATGATGATTCAAATGGAGTAATATCATGCGAATGACACCTCAGCCTCTAAATAAGGTTAAATACACCGAAAATATGATGCATCAACAAATTGATTTCATGAGGTGTACTTCTTGATATCATAAAGAGATCTAGTACCCCTAATATGTCTCTAATTGGTGTAGGTACCACTTTGTGACTAATCATGACACCACATAGGTGATCCTCCACTTCTATTTGGTCTCTCTCATTTGACCTTCGTGCCATGCAGAGTATCTCTACTATATCTTGATACTATACCTCCTCCATCTCTTCATCCTATTGGGGAGGCTCATCCCCAACATATGTGTTAATATCTACAAAAAAAAATGATAATAATAATAAGATAATTGAAACAAAATGTTTTCCAAGCCCTAGAAAAATCCCCATACAAAGCCCCCATGTTAGGTATAAAAACCCTTATTAATCCCCTTATTGAATTATTACATTTATTGTGTTATATTTGCATGTAGGCTCTGAACCCCTTTATTGCACCCTTTCATTATATATGTACCCTTTGTCTCCTAAATATATACCAAGGAAACCTGGTCTTAGGATAATCTTATCTCATCTCATATTGTAATCCAAAGTGGATATTTTGTAAACAAAGATTTCCCCCTCGAAGTGGACTATAATTATTGAATTTTTATCATTATTTAGGAATTGGGTCATAACATTTGCTATCATAGCTCATTGATCCCAGGGTTTTTCTTCTCCAAAAAAGTAATCAAAGAATTTTTGATATAACCTTTTCTTGGGAAGATTCGGGCTATGAATGTTTGAGGTTGCTTATAGGACATGTCAAGGTATATGTGGTAAAAATTTCAACTTATCGGTAGTCTCTCATTCATGGATACACCCTATGGAAGATAGGGTATCTGACTAGTCCTATTAACTAGTCTCAAACAAGTGTTTCAGGTAAAATCGTCATATATTCTTCACTGAGCATCCAAATTTTGTAATAATAGTTGAATTTGAAAGAAAAGAGTCCTTATTATTTGTGGTACAATTTTTAGATTCATATATGAATGATTGGACACTTGGAATTCTCTACAAGTTCTCTCTCCCAGAAAGGACAAAAATCAACAAGATTTCAGAAAGTTACCCTAAATCTCAACCGACACATTCAATTTTGGTCAGACATTTGGCATTGCAAAGAGGACATATCAGAGTACTACACTATGAAATTTCAAATTCAGAAGGGCCAAAATTTTAGTAATACATCAGAAGGAAGGTTGACCATGAGGAGAGACTCCAAATTAAGGTTTGAAAGGTACATAACTTACAATTGGCATAACTTTTTATTGGAGATCTATTTTTGGTGATTCAAAATTTGTGATAAATAGGAAAAAGAGGAGTATTTTTATTTTTATTCTACATGGGTACAAAAAATATGTTGACAGCAATTAAATCTCCGAAAGTATCATCTACAACTCAAGAAGAAAATGAGGACCTACAAAACATGATATCCAAATTGGAGGAACAACTTAATGGTTTGAGTACTATAAAAAGGGAGGAGTTGGTAAACTCACAAAGAAAATGTCAAGAAATTGAAAAAACGATGGATGAAAATAAGAATGACCTTAAAGGGGAAATAAACAAATCCATGAAGGAATTGCAAAGTTCCATGTTTTCCATGTTCATTCATGCTTAAGATGAGAATATCTCTAAAGAAAATATCCAAATGCAGGGAACTCATGAAAATAAAGGTAGTGTTCGAGTTGAACAAAATACTAATAATAAGTCATTTTCTAGTGGATTTAACTCTAATAGTGGAGTTAACTACATTGGGGGTCTTACGTTAAACTTTCCCAAGATTGAATTAAAGAAGTTTGTTGGAACAAAGGTATTTACATGGGTGGACCAAGAGCAATATTTTGAACTACATAATATTATGGATGATAAGAAAATGATTCACATAGAAACATTGAACTTTGAGACAAAACCATATCAATGGTATCAATGGGTAGTTAAAAGGAAAACCCGTCTTTATCATTATACTTGGAGTTTATTTACAAGAGAATTAGAATCACAATATGGGAAATTTTGGGAACAAGACTACTTTAGTTAGTTGACAAGAAGAAAAAATTTAGGTGATATTCAATATTATAATTCTGAAATTCAGGCATTGGCCACAAGGGTGGATGAAATTAGTGATGAAAAATTGTGGTAAGATTACATGGGAAGATGATTTCTTCCTGTAGACACAACTGTAGTTGTCAAGTGTTGAGTACAACACTTGTTTGAAGAGGAAGGGCATGTTAAGCCCTAAAAAAATCACCATACAAATCCCCTATGTTAGTTATAAAAGCCCTTATTAATCCCCTTATTGAATTGTTACATTTCTTGTGTTATATTTGCATGTAGGCTTTGAACCCATTCATTGTACTATTTCATTATATTTGTACCCTTTGTCTCATATATATATATACCAAAGGTTTCCCCCTCAAAGTGGACTATCATTGTTGATGTTTTGTCATTTTTGGGGCGTTGGATCATAACAATGTTACAATAAATTACATGTTCATTAAATAATACATAAAATATGAAACTAGATTTATCAAAACATAACAATAATATTACCTCTCTCGTATGGTGGATTGGATATTGTAAATAGGATTTTCTTACATCCTCTCCATTCAATCCTTGCGTACATGTATCATACAATATTGAGGACAATATTTTCTGCTCTACCCAAAAAATCACATACATCCCTACCAACTGGAGTAATGGGAAATTTGGGTTGACCCCTGTTGAGAAATAATTTCCCCCACATGTGCATATACACATATAGAATAGGCCTAGCAGGAAAATGGGATATTACTGGTTGAGTGGCATGAAACATATCAAAAAATATTGTCAATAACTCTTACGTGAATGGGAAGAATCTCATCCAATTTAAAACGATGCGACAGTGATCCAATGAAAAACAAAACTGTATCAAAAAAATCTTCGACCACCTAATTGATCGGAGCCTCTACACAAAAATATATACATAATGAAACAAAGATAAACTAATGTGTTTCCCATCAAAGTTAATGTGTGACAGTGTTGAGATAATAAGACATAGGAACCAACCTCCTCTCTATCAAATGAATGTATCTGTAGCTGAACATCACAAACCTAGAATTCCAAAGAGGAATGAATGTTTGTACTTACATATCTCTACATATATTTCATGTCGGTCTCTCCTGCAACAACATTTGGTAGATCGGGGAGCTGTGGAAAATCCCCCCCCTTCATGGAAAACCTAGTGAAGAAATAAAAATCCTCCTCCATAGGATGATACCACATATTGGGACCGACCATGAACGCATGTCGACCATGATCCCAATGATGGATAAAATACCATAACACTTAAGAGTTCCCCCCGAGGGATGTACCTTCCTCATAAAACTTGAGTAGGCCAACATACATCAAAATGGAAAGTGTCTTATGTGAAAAAGGGTGAGGGACCAACTCCCTCTCCCTCTCCCTGAGCTCCCACTCACGTACAAATGTGTATTTTTTGACCCGCTGATGCTGCTAATGTTCCTCCTCTCATTGTCATAATCTCTCATTTACATAAAAATATTGTTAGGAACATATATAT
>SNQJ01S0039885.1:62576-78822 GCA_010110895.2 Picea sitchensis
TACCAATTCATAAAATTTCAATCATAAAATGTTTGGTAATATTTTTGTAAAAATATTCAAATTTATAATGATTTTATATAGTTTCTATAAAATTTTGGAAATTTGTAGAGTAAAATAATTTTATCCTATAGAATTTGGGTGAATCATTTTAGAGAAAAATAGAAATTTACAAATCGTTTTTGGAAAAAAACATAAAAATTGTCCCATTGGTGAAATTCATCCCCTTAATTTTTCTTTGTAAGCCACAACCCTTAGATCTGGAAATATACATACTCTTGCTATATATTTCCATGAACAAGTATCTTTAAATGGTATGTATTATAAGTGATCTTGTGGAGATAAATCCATTTGAAATATCTTTTTTTTCTTTACATTTGTGCCCTTTGAAATGTCTCTCATCACAGTTATAACAAAGTTTGAGGCACTAGCATTTTTCTATCTCTTTGAGAGAAATTTTTTAGATTGCTAATAAAATATAGGTGGAGGATCTAGGGGTAGTGGCCACTGGAGGGATAGTGTGAGTATTCAATGAGGGTCTTATGGTATGAGGATTGATCACAATCTCAACTTATTTAGCTTAGTCACAAGATTTCAATCATGTGTTTGGCGATGCATCATGACATGTTCTCTAATTTCCTCCTTAAGATAACTAATGAAACATTCTTTGAAAAATAAATCGAATATGCCTTTTGTGTATATTTTTAATTTCTCAAAGGCCATAATATAGTCAATGATTATGCCTATTTGGCATAATTTTGTCATTCATCCTAAATAGTGAGTTTCACATTCAAAACAAACACAAATGACCTTTAGAAACTGGGTCCAATTAATGTATCCTTGATAATGTTTCTTATAGCATTTCCACTATTGCCAATGTTTTGAATAGAAATATAACACCCCCAATTTTATCTTATATATGTCATTATTAATTTCATGGAGAGATAAATGGTGTTCCATTTGGGTAACCCAACCTAAGGGTTTGCAACCATCAAAATTGTTCATGTCAACATTTGGAAAGTAATGCCATGAATTATGATATTGAAAGGGTGGGTGATGGGAATCCAGGAAGAGCGTGTGAGTGTCCTACTCTTTGTGTGCTCAACATTCCTCCTTGGTTGGATATATGTTTGGATTTGGCATCTTCATACTTAAGTTTGTACATATAGATCCCAATATATTTAGGAGCCATTGAACTTGCTTTTTAACATTTACAAAAATATTTTTGAATGAAGGCTTAAGGCTAGAAACCTTGATGTCAAGCTATCATTTCTTAGTTTGGAGGTATTGGGGTTGGTTCTTAGTGGTTTCCTTGCTATGAGTATGAACAATGGGACCACTTAAGATCCTGCCAAAATGTTAACCCCGACTTATCCCACTATAACCTATGGCTCGATTATTATTTTGGGATATACTACTAATAATGTATTATCAAGTCAACATAAAAATGTTAGTCAAGAGGTATACTCATGAGATCAACAAAACATAAGGAATATTTTGAGATAGGTCTCCCACAATAGTGTTGGAAGGACCCAGGCTATTTTTTTGTAGTATTACTCCTATGGAAGTATTATTCCTCATTAACTATTATTATGGTGACAAAACCTCCAATTTCCTTCTGAATGCAAAGATGTAGGAATTCCATTTGTTGATTGTGGAAGTTAGGGTTTGTAGGGTATGAAATACAAAGGAGTGTTAGGTACTATTTTTCTCTATTATACTTGTCGGGTCTAATAGTATTACTTATCCAAATATATTAGGGAACTAACTAATGAGCACCTAGGAAGCCTGATCACACCCTTAGTCATACTACCCAACTACCTAGGTACTAGACATTTGTCTCCCTCACTATTGTTCTTGGTGTAATATAACCACAAGATGCCTAATTGATTTATCCAGAATTAGTTTCAAGTATACCTACGGGACTTCTAATATTATGAAGGTACATGGAGGTGATATGTGATATATAGGTCTTGTCTGATGGAGTGCTACTTGAAGGGGTACTAATAGGTGTTACAAGGGTTTCCAACAAAGTGATTCCACTTATATTTCCTACTTGTATTCTTCACCAACCAGATTTTTACCTATCCAATGATATATCTCTTTGTTATTCAAATATTCTCAGATACATATTTAGGATGAAAAAAATTGTACCAAAATTCTATGGCGCGTTGGCTTAGAAAAGAGCTCTAATACCACTTGGAGTTTTCCTTAACCCCAAACGTGAAACAAAAACTAAATATATAGAGATGATACATTTAGAAAATCGTATATAACATATAGTGAGATAAAATATGTAGACTAAACACTCATATTAATGATATTTAAAAGAAAGAAAGAAATTTTCACTTGCCTCTTAATGTGGGGAAAATTTTCACTTAGCAAAGCTCCAAATACAATAATACTCTACAAAACATTTCTTAGCCTCCTAGATATTTAAATAAATACTCAAATAGAGTAACCATAACTACATGTTGTCCCATATTTAATGAGTACCAACTATCTAGTGTTCCTTATTTAATAAAGAGGACCATTTTATATTAAATAACTATCCACTACTATCTAATGGTCCATGTTAAAAGAATATGGAGGCATAAATTAATTCACTAGAACTGCTAGGTAGCCTAAAGTAGTGAGGGTAGGGTATGACCCTAACACCAAACTCACTCACTACCTCAATGTGAAAAAAATACATTGTCATTGATTTGGGGATAATCCAACAATCAATATCACTGCAGGAGGCTAATCATTTTTCATTTCTCCCACAAAACATTGTTTCTTCATCGATATGTAGATGATCCAATATGTGTGGATTTTGCATGGGGTTAGGGTTTTTTTGGGTGGGTTGCACTTTTGATCACCTATCAATTAGGCAATGTCACATGTCACTTCCTTCAAAACCTCCAAACCATAACCATGCTATGAATTGGATTTAACATGAGGTATTTGACACTTCCATCATATTCCTTTTTTTTCCAATTACAAGCCTACCTCTAGTTCCACATCCGCATTAGTGGGGGAGGAGGGGATCATACCAATACCCAAATTGTTGTTAACAAATTTGGTGTAATGAGACTAGAATCCTCCCCTAGATAGACTACAACTCTTATTTATACTCAAATGATGAGGTTAATCTCTTCCATAGTTAAAAATAAAATACAGTATTCCATATCTATCATATGCTTCTTGTAAATCAAGTGCTATGACCCAATCCCATTTAGGGAAGTCAAGTTTGTGCATAAATGTTTTTTTCTCACATCTAAATCTATACTTGTTAAATATCTAATAGTCGTTAAGACCAAGATAATACCAAGTGGTTTTTAGAAAATAAGACCAAGTGTGAGGGCTTCATTCCCTCCTTTCCTCGCCCTCTCCCATTTTTTAGTCTTATCCCTCCCTTTTCTGGTCCCCTTAGTACTCGAGATTCCGACTCCCTTCCATTAATATCCTTCATTTCTCGCCTTTCTCAGCCCCAAGATCCTCTATCGTAAAGTGTATCTGCAAGTCCAGATGGATCCCCAAGAATAAATTGATTTTGAATATGATGCAAACTTGTCATCTGATCGAGTCTTTTTATTATAGGATGAATTCTTGGAAAGAAGGAAAATATCCAAATTCCCTCCCTACTTGGACTCTGAGCCTGATTTTGGAGGCTCCAGTACATCACTTGATCATGTGAAGTAGGGAAATTGTTCAACACAAAATTCTAGAATTAATGTGCTAGTTTGTAGCTCTAAAAAACACTTCGATGGAGGTTCCCTTTCCTTCGCGATATGTCCATCAAAGCCTTTTTATCATTCGAAGTTCAATTTGGTCTACTATGGCATTCCAGCCAGACCAGAAAGAGAAGTGGAGGATGGTCACACAATATTTATTACCCGAGATAATTTTCATTCTATACCAAAGAAGGGCCCAAGGTGCATTAGGGATAAAGGTGGCACTATAAAGATGGTAGTCATCGAGGACATTACCATAGTGGAAATCACTCTCTTTGTAGGTAAGATGTTTGTAGGGTTGTTTGATGGAAAATTGAAATGAGAGTTATCCCTACATAAGTGGATCTATCTACCAACACTGGAAGCTATTACTTGGTTATTCACCTGAGGCTCATGTATTGACTAGGGGGGTTGGGATTATTTTCTTTTTCTTTTCGAGGACAATTATGTGGATCTTCTTTGGAGAACCTGGACATGGGGATCATTGGGGCTCTTTCTAAAAACTTGGACTACAGATTTTGATCCAGTTAGGGAGCCAATATCCCATATGAAGGTATGTGATATTCTTCCTGGGCTACCCTTATCCTTCTAGTCTAGAGAAGCACTAGAGACTATTAGCAACAAGTTGGGATCTTTTGTAGGACTCAAGACAAATTGGGCTTCCAAGTAGGACCATCGTTGGGCTTGGATCCAAATAGAGGTGGATGTTAGGGAAGGCTTGGTGGGAAGTCTAGAATTTTTTTTTGGGGACATAACCTGACATCAAAGGGTAGAGTATTGGAAGCTACCCTTTCGATTCCATAGCATCCATGAAATAGGGCACATTCGCTCTTAGTGCTCACACTTTTTCGGTGGGTAATCTTTCACCACCAAAGGTTTCACGAAGAAAATACACCATTGGCAGAGGAGGCCCTATGGAAGAAATGTTGATGGCTATAAAAAATGCATAATTTAGCATTGACCTAAGAAACATGGTAGCTACAAGCATAACTATATGGGATTTGGCTCTATGTGTCACCCAATCAGGTACACAATATTGTCTTCCAGTCTCTGGTTTTGATTATCCTTTTGACTCGACTTTGAAAAAGTCTTCATAGGTTCCAGTAGTAGATACCCCCCCTTCCTCCCTTCCCACGTTGTTGGAGTAGGCAGGTTTGGAGGACACCGCAACAAGTGAGAAAAATAGCATGCCACAATTTGAGGAAAAGCAACGCGTGCAACATGATTTGTAGAAATCCGGTGCAAAAGTGGAAAAACCCAGCCAAGTTACGGTTAGAGTTTTGGGATTGATTGTAAGGGTTTCTAACCCATTTTTGTAATATAAATAAGGATTATGAGTTACATTAGAAAAAAATATTATGATTATCATGAGAATTAGAGAATTATCTATGGTCGAGTTTTTAGAGAGTTAGTGCAACAAGTATGTTTGGAGAACCTTTTTTGGATTTTTAGGGATAGGATGTCTATTTTGAGAGCTGTAGAGCTTGGATGGGGTCGAAGTAGCTAAGGGTCAGGTCACAATTTGTGGAGATTGGTGTGATCCTGGTCTGCCTCACTACTCACTACTCCAATGTAATGCACGTAGCACTTTTTTGATGAATAAGAATAAAGAAGAAAAAGATCTTTGTGGACGTATCCCCAGGGGGGATGAACCACGATAAAACCATGTGTGTAATGTGTGTTGATGTTTTATTAATTTTGGAGTTATCATTGAATGGCGATATACATGAATGGGTGATTTATTTATATACACATTAGATTAAATATGCAAGCAAGTTATTAAATGAATGGATCTTATGAATGGTAGAATAGAATGCATGGGTAAGTAGGAAAAAAAAGAAGTAAGAAAGAACATCCCCTAGTCCCTTCCATGATTCCATACATTTTCACTTTGTAGTCCCCCATAAATCATCTCGGGTGAGACTGCATTGTGTAATATGTGCATGGTGTAGCCTTTTGGTTTACTAGAAGGCCTGATGGCAATAAGGGTTTTGTTGGAGTACTAAGGTAGAACCTGGGTCAACCCATAAGTATAAAAAATGGTTTTGTTTCCGGCTAAAAATTAGAAGAAGAGCCAGGAAGGGGTTTGGTGAAAAGGATCAAGTGGCATAAAGGGATGTTCAGGACATGTAATCCTATGAAGAAAGATATTGAAATATGGTTAGAGACAAGGAAGTTGGAATTCATACAGAAAGACAATAAGGGTTTCAGGTATATAGCATGTCAGTAATTACAGAGGTATGTGTTTACTGATCTGCATGAAGCATATTTTTGTTCATTTCCATAGTTATTATAGGAATGCTTGTTAAGGTTGAAGGATACCCACCTGACTGATTCGATTAGGCTAGTAGTGTGGACTGCTGAAAATATCACGTGGTTGGAAAGACAAAGAGGTAATAATAAATTCACATGCACAATAGAATTTTGGTTAGACAATATTTATGTGTGGTTTATTACTAAGTTTGCAGTAGATACAATGAAGTCATACACTGTTGCAGAGTAGGATTTCTTGAGGGGAACCATAGGGAGGTATATTATGTCTCTTTACACATCGATCAAGATCTTATTACATGATAAAGGCATGATTACCATGGAATCAAATAGTTATATCACTCTGCACACATGGGGGAGTTGGGAGAATAACTAAGGAAGATATGAGGAATGGAGAAGGCTCTAGGGAGTATCCAAAATAAGGAGGAAATGGACCCCATCATGATGGATGATGAACAGACTAGGGAAATCATAAGGAATGTAGGTGTGATGCATAGGGAGATACCTTACCAATATAGGATGAATAATAAGAAGAGGGTTGTAGTTGAGTGAGAGGGTTTGGAAAATGATGAGGAAGAGGTAGAGGATCTCCGAGCCACGGGGAATATTGGGGATATATTTACTCATATGAGAGGAAAACCAGAGGTCACGGGTCTGACATAGAATAAGGTTCTCCATTCCAGATCCAATTTAGTGTGGAACCCATAACCCCATGTCTGACTAACACAACCAAAGAAGAAAAAGTAGTTAACTAGGAAGTGATTAGTGGTAGAAGAATTTTTCCAAGACGAGGGTCCAGTAGCAAAATTGCAAGTTCAACAAGTAGTAGTCAAGTTTCTACACCGCGTGGAGGTGGTAACTCAACATATTTCACAATGGGAGGACAAGAGCCAACCATCAAGTTACCAGGGTTCTGAGGGGATGGGTTAGATGACCCAGAAAAACATTTGTTCATCTATTAGAAGATATGGGAAGAAAATCATATTACCGAGTATAAAAAGGTTGTGTGGTTAGCAATCAATTTTCAAGACCACACATTAGATTGGTCCATGGGTCTCTCAACAAAAAACCCAACATGAACATCGACAACTGTAGAAGATGGGAAGAGGCAGTTAATAAATCAATTTCAAAAGCCAAGTTCAGAAGACCATTTTATGAATGAAATGATAGAGATCAAGCAGAAACTAGGAGAATCAGTCTAGGAAGTGGACCAAAAATTCAAGAGGTTAAAAGGTAAGTTAAAGTACACTATTACCGATACACAACATAAGAATTTGTTTATTAATTCTTTGTTTCCACAATGGATGTATCCTTTGAGACAAAAAAATTTCCAAAGTCAAGGTGAGGCCCTGCAAGAAGCCTTACAACTAGAGGAAAACCAATACAAGCATACAGATACAACTATGGGAGAGTTGAAGCAATATTTGAAGAAATTAACATTACAATTAAATTAAAACAAAGGAAAGGAGAAAAGAGAAGATGTCTGGTGTACAATGTGTAGGACATAAGGTCATCACAAGAATGAGTGTCCATTATTTTCATAGTATATTGGAGTGGGTGTTGGCCCTTGACCAAGTTTTGAGGAAATATTGGTCATGTTTGACCACTTTTGGGACTTTGACAGGTTGGAAAAAGATGGATCTCCCAAGCAAAGCGGAGATCATGAGATATCACTTGTTTTTCAGGCTTGTTGACCTAGCAAGGGGTTTTCTAGGGTTTATGTAATGGGTTAAGGGATGTCGTCCCATGGGTTTACCCATGATTAGGCCTTTTTGTAAAAGTATATATAGGAAGGAATGTAATGTAGAAAGAAGTAGTAGTGTTGGATATGTGAAAAATACGTTTGGCTTAGTGCAAGAGATTGTAAGTTGCTTTGTGCAATTTGGTTGTGTAAGTAAGGCTTTGTGCTATTAAGGAGTTGGCTCTGTGCCTTGACGTAGTTTTGGGAAGGAGGATCTGGTGGGAAACTCACAGATCTCCTGTCCTCTACGGAGTTGGGATCTATGTCTTTGTGCACAGGAGAAGATGAATGTAAGAAGATCAAAGACTAATAAAGAACAAGAAGAAGTTGGTGGACATAGCCCCACACTGGGGTGAACCACGTATATCCTGTGTCTTGATGTGCTTTGTGCGATGTTGTTTATGTGGTTATTTTCTTAGTGTGTTTGTTGTTATGTATAATGAATGCATCTAATGTTACATCTTAGTGCTTAATGGTATGAATGAATGCTAGATATGAGCTAATGTTATGTGCTAAGTGACTGGAAGTTCTTGATCTTGATTGTTACCGCGTTAATCTATAATAAGGGTTAATCTACGATGTGAATGAGACATATTATTGGCTAAGTAATCTGTTAAGTGTTGTAATCATAGATCTGTGTCCCAGCTTGGTTGTAGACACTCGATTCCTGCAACCCCCCTGCCTCTACCTCGAGTGAGACTTTATCTGCTTTGCAGGTGTTGCTGAAAGGGCTGGTAGTTAGGTTTTTGTTGGTGCATTGTTGAAACATTAAACCCTGGGTCTGCCCCTATGCCAACAAATGGTTTAGTTGTTGGGACTTGAAACTGTGATTTCTGGGAACTGAATAAAAGAGAAAGCTCTATGCGTAGATCTGTTGTTATAGGACATAGTATTCTACTTGACTTGTGAAGCTTTGTGCTAAGAGAGAAACTGGATCTGAAGAAAGGAGGTAAGATCTTAAATATTTGTGCTCTGGTAAAGGTAAGATAAGTTGAAATTTTTTCTTCAAAAGTATGAATCTAGGTCTATTTGATAGATTTTTTCCTAGTCTGAAAACTAGGGCACAGTTAGAAGAAAGAGTTGATATGAATAAACTTGATAGAAATAGAGAAAAATATGTTATTCCTATGCATAGAAATAAATTTTGGACTAATAACTGGATGTAGGAACCTAGATTTTGTTTTTTCAGATTGCAGGTCTAACACTGTGATCCCAGTGCGTAGTATAGGAGAAGTTGGGGAACATACAAGAGGAAAAGAGGATTGACACTATGTTATAATTGCAGAAGACCGGGACATGTTGCTAAGGAATGCCCTGGTACATGTGTTATTTGTCTTTGTTATAAAGTTATTGGTCATGAGGTTGAGGATGGCCCAAGAAAGATTGCTAAAGTTGAAAATATGAACATGAGACAAGAAAACTATAAATAAGGTCAAGAGACTAAGGATGCGTTAAAGAATCATAAAGAGAAAGAATCAGATACCATGTTAATATAGTTAAAATAAGTAATGGATGATCACGGAGACATCAATTTACCATAGATCTTGAAAGAAAAATAACGCATAATCACAGGAATAGAAGACTTCAACATAGACTGTGTATTAGATAAAGAAACACACGTGAATATTATGCCAGAAAACACTTGGGAAATTTTGGAAAAACCTGCTATGATACCTTCATTGGGAAGGATAGGATTGTTTAAAGGAAAGATGATAACCCTATGTGGAAGAGTTACTAATATACCTATGAATGCTCATGGAAATTTTACTGAAGAAGAATTTGAAGTTATTTGGCTTGTTGAGAACAACTCCCCCTTTCCGTTTTTATTAGGAAAGACTTGGATTGAGAAACATCAGATCAGAAGGAAAAAAAAAAGAGAAAGCTACAGAACAGAAAAATAAAGAACTAAGGGACCTCATAGCCAGAAAAATAGAGCGACTAATAGAAGAACAAGAGGATAAGTCGAAGCAACAAAATGCAAGAGAACTAGTTGTCGAGGTTGAAAGAACACAAAAAGGTTTGAAGGACCTATCCATGCAAGAAAGAAGAATACCTAACCTGGAGTTAATAAGAGAAGAGATATTACCTTTCAACCATTTGAAAGAACATTGACAATATGAAGTTACCATGCTAAGAGAAGATAAGAATAAAAATAGAAAGAGGAATCTAGAGATTTTGATCATAGGTAATAAGGCAAGGAAGCTCAGTAAGAAGAAATCCAAGTTAGAAAAACTACGAGAATTTCAAGAAAATACTTCATGGGAGGCAGATCTGTAGAAATTGAACCTCCCCGGAATAACGCAACCACACAGAATGGGACTTCACCACGACGAATATATATGATCGTTTGAGGTGCTCGACCATTAGAGTAACGCCTCAGAACGGATAGAAAATTTAGTTATGAGCAATTGGACCATTCAAACCGTTTCATAATGGATTGATTCGTATTGATTGAGGCATTCCTGCCCATTGGAGGAATCTGTTACGACATTGCTTATTTAAACCATCGGACGCCGCGCTAGGACCAATTTTTTCAACCCGTGATATCCAAACTAATAGATAATCCATTGTATCGTGTTGTGATTTCCAGACCTCGCCATCCGTTTGATTACCTCACTTGTCCATTCGCCCACCCAATTTATTTTGTTACAAGTGCGAATGTTGGGTGAACCAAGTACGTTAGAGAAGTCTGTGGAGGCGATTCTTGTAGACCTCTTGGCTGAGAGATTCATGTCTGTAGGAATACATGCATCATCAACTAGTGGATTGCAAGCATCCCCACCGACTAGATGACATTCTGGCCGCACTGCTGAGAAGTGAAGAAAACATCGTGACGATCTGGCTAACACAAAGCATAGCTCGTCGGTCTTGTCGGAGTACATACCACCTTTGGCTTGCATGGTGAACCACGAAAACATACCTCATGACTTTGAATACACATTGATCACTGTGTACATCCCCAAGGGGATACACGTATTTAGACACCAGTTAGGGCACATCCTAGCTTTGAAGAACAACGACTTTAATATCAAAGACATGAAGAACTAAGCGATGCTCACACCACATCAGTATTTGATGAGAATGACTAGGAAAAGGTCGCACATAGTCTCCTAGCCTTGGATTAAAGAGCTTGCACAGTCGAGGATCCTAAATGTAATGAAGATCCATCAGTTTGGCTGACATAAGGAGGTTAATGCCTATGTTAAAATCCTCATGTTGTGTTACCATGGAAGGTATTTTTGGCTTGACAGACGCGTCACTGTGGATTTAGTGTTGATTCACCTCATCACAGGACTGAGCATGCAAGGACCAAACCCTCAATAGTTATACCCATGGAAGACTTCATATCGTTCGGTGGCACAACACATAAAGGAAGCCTATGGCGATGTAGAAAAGGAAAAGCAAGGCTACAAGGTAGCCTCCATCCAGGATGGCACAATGCACCTAGATTGTCATCTTATAGCTGGAAAGATCGTCTAAAAGAACTTTTTGACACAGGTCATAGGATTGATAGTAGACATCGCAGGGAAGTGCATAGAAGGAATGCAAATGAACTAGGTGAGCTACCTCATCAATGAGCTCGAGAAGGACTACCGCGAAGCGCAAGATCAAGGCTACGAATTCCATTTCAGTTAGTTACTAGTACTGATCTCCTTTGTCTCTTGGAAGATGCTGGAAGGAGTGACATTCCCAAAATTTGAGCCATGGGATCCATTGGCTGCAAGGTTCTCCACCTTGTGGTACACAAATGATATGTTGAAGCAGTGGTAGTTGAATGTTGTCTTCCATGCTTACTACCAGCAGCTGAAGTGCACCATTGAGGCATTTCCATGAATGATCTCAAATACATTGCACTAGTACATGCCACCAGCGAAGTTTCATGCTGATCGACACTTTATTTACATCACTGCGCATAGGGATGAAAGCAAGGAGGAGATACAATCATACTACAAGATGACTGATGAAGATAAGGTAGAGATCATCAAAGAATGGAAAACAGAGTTCCTTGTACAGGTGGAAGATGCAGAACTCTCTGACCCCAACATCATCTGAAATCCCTTGGCCACCCGGGTTGAACATGATGGACAGACTAGCATGAAGAAAAAAAAGAAAAAGGAGGAAGTGCAGAACATAGAAACTGATGAGGAGGAAAATGCCTCAAAGGAAAGTAGGCCTGATTCACCCGCATGAGGAGGAGGAGATGAAGAAAACCAAGAAGAAGGAGGGGAAGAAGGAGAAAAGAAGGACAAAGGCGAAGTTACACCATTGAAGGATCCCCCTAATGAGGCAAAAACATCGAAGAAAAGGAAGGTTTCCCTGCAAAAACCCTCAACAAGAAAGAAGACCTAAGCCAATAATCCTCAGTTGAAGAATGTGCTCATAGTGGATGATGTCGATCTCATCATCGCATTCATGGAAGATGCTTTGAAGGAAATATTCTAGAGACATGGATCAAAGCAAGAAACACTGTATGAAAGAATATAGAAGGAGCTCAAAGACATACAACAAGCCATCTATTCGATCCGCGCAGTACCTATTGCACCTTCTTCATTGGAAAGTGTAGAATTGAAGGATGAGCCAACCTGATTACGAAGGTTAGTAGATGCAACAGAGGCTCGACTTCTTTGAGTCCAAGAAGAAAAGGAGCAGGCTACAAAAGCCTTGAAGCAAGAAAAGGAGGAGGTGTTAGAGAAACTTCGCGTTGTGTTAAAGGAGAAAGGTGAAATTAGGGCGATGTTCGAGGAGGACAAAGAGAAGATCCAGAAAGAAAAAAAANTATTCGATCCGCGCAGTACCTATTGCACCTTCTTCATTGGAAAGTGTAGAATTGAAGGATGAGCCAACCTGATTACGAAAGTTAGTAGATGCAACAGAGGCTCGACTTCTTTGAGTCCAAGAAGAAAAGGAGCAGGCTACAAAGGCCTTGAAGCAAGAAAAGGAGGAGGTGTTAGAGAAACTTCGCGTTGTGTTAAAGGAGAAAGGTGAAATTAGGGCGATGTTCGAGGAGGACAAAGAGAAGATCCAGAAAGAAAAAAAACAGATTCTCGCAGAGAAAACTATAGTTAAGGAAGAAGTGATTAAAGAACTTTTCTTTGTGCCGGGATTGGCACAGGAGGAAGAAGAATCAACCGAAATGCAAGTGGGGAAGCTAGTTGAGGCCATTCAACAACTTCAAGAAAGAGTAACAAAATTAGACCTCCAAGCAGTGTCGAGCACTTCGCAAGACGTGCACGATCAGAGGGAGGAAGCATCCAAGAGAGCAGTTTGGAGGATCAAGACCCTAACCTTAGAATGTAAGAAATTGTGTAATCGAAGTGTGCAGACCTACAAATGCCTCACATAAGATCCAGAGCTATGAAAAATAGAAGCACAACTCCTGGAGGCGCAACAACATGCATCCACTGTGCAGGCACAAATGAAACTACTCATGGCAGTCGAGAGGACGAAAATATGACAGGAACAATGCATAGTCCACCATCAAGTTACTTCCATGCACAACAGAGTCATGGAGGTTACACAGAGACTCCATCCGGTGCAGGAAGAAGCTTGCATGATTTTTGAAGATATTGAAGGACAGGGCTCGCAGCTGGATCAAATGGTTATGACAGTGGAAAAATGCCTAGAAGGACATGTTATAGAGAAACTGAATCAAGAGTTCACCAAGAAGGAAGCTCTGGTGAAGCAGCAAGTCGAGGCAGCTTGATCTAAGATTGAGGCCTTTGAAGGAGCACTGCCCATATCTGAGTGACTCGGGATGAGTCACATGTGAGTGTTGGGGTCTTGTTCGCCCTTGACCAAGTTTTTAGGAAATATTGGTCGTGTTTGACCACTTTTGGGACTTCGAAAGGGTGGAAAAAGATGGAGCACCCAGGTGGAGCGAAGATCGCTTGTTTTGTGGGCTTGTGGACCCAACAAGGGGTTTTCTAGGGTTTTTGTAATATGTTAAGGGATGTCGGCCCATGGGTTTACCCATGATTAGGCCTTTTTGTAAAAGTATATATAGGAAGGAATGTGATGCAGAAATAAGTAGTAGTGTTGGCTATGTGCACAATACATTTGGCTTAGTGCAAGTGATTGTAAGTTTCTTTGTGCAGTCTGGTTGTGTAAGTAAGGATGTGTGCTATTAAGGAGTTGGCTCTATGCCTTGACCTAGTTTTGGGAAAGAGGATCTAGTGTGCATCTCGCGGATCTCCTATCTTCTGCGGAGTTGGGATTTGTGGCTTTGTGCACAGGAGCAAATGAATGTAAGAAGATCAAAGACTAATAAAGAAGAAGACGAATTTGGTGGGCGTAGCCCCACACTGGGATGAACCATGTATATACTGTGTCTTGATGTGCTTTGTGCGATGTTGTTTATTTTCTTAGTGTTTTTGTTGTTATGTATAACGAATTCATATGATGTTACAAATTAATGCTTAATGGTATGAATGAATGCTAGATCTGAATTAATGTTATGTGCTAAGTGATCGGAAGTGCTTGATCTTGATTGTTACTGCATTAATATGTAATAAGGGTTGATATGTGATGTGAATGAGAATCACAATCTAATGAATATTATTGGCTAAGTTATATGTTAAGTCGGTAATCCCATATCTGTGTCCCAACATGGTTGTAGACACCTAAGTCTTGCAACCCCCCTGCCTCTACCTCAAGTGAGACTTCATCTGCTTCGCATGTGTTTATGAAAGGGTCGATAGTTAGGGTTTGGTTGGTGTGTTGTTGAAGTGTTGAACCCTAGGTCTGCCCCTGTGCCAACAGTGGGTATGCCAAACTATTTGGCCCCAGGAGGACCATGGTGTGATATTTGAAAAACACATGTGCATGATCCCTATAATTTCCCCTTGATGCAGAAATACCAGACAATTTTGAAGAGTGCATATTGAAACTTTTGTAGATTAGGTGGACATGAAGACAAGAACTGTAGAACCTTGGAAATGATGAAAGAAATGATTGCAGATACATATAGGGTGCATGATGAACATGTAATAAGACAATCTGCGAGAAAAATGAAGTATAACATTGCACAAAAACCTTAGTACAATCCCACACAGTAGTTTGCAGCACAACCAAATTATAATGCATAGCAGTTTCAAGGGAAAAAACAATATAACCATGTACAACATTGTGAAACACCATAAAAATACAATAATTAGCAGGTGCAGTATAGTCGAGGACCTCCGTATAACACTCCGCAGAGATAATTAGGGAAACATAGGAGGATTCAGAGGAGGAGGTTGTGGAGGCAGAGGCTTTGGAGGAGGACGAGCACCAATAATGTGTCATAACTGTTAGAAAGTAGGGCACTATGAAAGGGACTAACCACTATCACCTGTGACATGTAAGTGCAATCGCACCGCAGACTGTGAAATAGAGGATTGTCCTACACTGTTGATAAAAATACAGGACAAAGGGAACCATACTAATTAGAATGTATAATGGATCGGTGTGGGAAAAAGAGAAGAATACAGGAAGAATATTAACATAGTGACTAGATGTGGAGCTAAAACAAGAAAAGATGCATCCAAGAAGGATCTGGAAGACTACTAGTGGGTCAGGAAGAATACAACGCTAGAGCAGAAGTTTGATGTGCACAAAGAGAAAGAGATACTCAAAGAAGCTAGATAAGANGTGACTAGATGTGGAGCTAAAACAAGAAAAGATGCATCCAAGAAGGATCTGGAAGACTACTAGTGGGTCAGGAAGAATACAACGCTAGAGCAGAAGTTTGATGTGCACAAAGAGAAAGAGATACTCAAAGAAGCTAGATAAGATATCTTGAAGAAAAATATTGTGTCCACTTAAGGAACGAAGCCAATATATGAGATACTAGTCCATGACATGCCCTCATTTTTTTATCAAACCAATCAAGAGCAATCTTCAAAACAAGTAAGTAACTTAAGAAACATTTTGGGAGACTGTGTCAAATTGTTGAGTGATAAAACATCCTTAAAAATATTGTAGAATTTGTTAGAAAATTGTAATCCCAGGGAAGAAGGGGTAAAAAGGGAAATCAGGTCCAACAAAATAGAAGAACCAGTAGGGAATTCAAATTGAATGATAACATAGGGGATTTCAATATGAGGTATATTATATTAGACTTAGTATCTAAAGTAAATGTTCTTCCAAAGAAAAATTGGGAAACTATGGGAGAACCACGATTAGGGTATTCACCTATCCAGTTGAAGCTGGAAAATCAACACAGAGTAGAGCCAATAGGTAGGTTGAAGGGGATTCTAGTTGATATAGATGTTGTGCATACCATGGATGACTTTGAAGTCATTGATATAGTAGACAATACTTCACCATATCCAACATTGTTGGGTCTGGATTGAGCCTTTAATAACCAAACTATCATTAATTTGAAAACAAGGAAGATGATATTTGAGTATGGAGAATATTGAGTTATTGCACCATTAGATCCATAGGAAGTGTGGAACTTGCAATGGATAATATTCTTATAGAACATGTGAATCAACTATACAGTACTATCGTGTGCAAAGCATATTATATCAACTCAACT
>SNQJ01S0039886.1:0-18842 GCA_010110895.2 Picea sitchensis
TTTTTGGCAGTCCTCATTCCATTGGAATTTAGCTTCTTTCTTCAACAACTTCTCCATGGGTGTTGTAATATGTTGATATCCCTTAATGAACTTCCTGTAGTATCATGTATGGCCCATGGTTTCCCTTAGCTGTCTGACTAATGTAGGTGGTTGTAAGTCCAAAATCACTGCAATCTTGGAAGGATCTACTAGTAAGCCCTGCTTGCATGCCACATGGCCCAACAAAATTCCAAAAGGCACACATAAAATATATTCCTCCAAGTTCAATGAAACTTGACATTGGCTACATCTATCCAACATTAATCTTGGTACTTCTATGTGATTCTTCAAGAGACTAAACACAGTCCAATCATCTAAATAAACTTCAAGGAACTTATGAATAAATTCTTTAAAGGTTGTGAGCACTGCTCATGAGAAAATTGCAAGTGCATTCTTCAACCCAAAAGGCATCATTGTGTACTAGCAGCTTCCCCACTTTGTTGCAAAAGTAGTCTTATGTCTATCTTCATGAGCAATCTTTATCTGGTGATATCCTGAGAATCCATCTGTGAAAGAATAAACCTCCTACCCCCCTACATTCTTTGGAACTTCATTTGTAAAAGGTGTCATAAATTGATCATGCAGACATGCATCATTTAGCTTTCTTAGGTATACACAAATTCTTATTCCCCCTATTTTCCTATCTTGTACTACCATTTGACTTATCCATTATGATTCCACCACTGGTTCAATAATTCATGCTTCTAACATCATGTCTATCTCTTCCTTTACCTTCTCTTTATACTTTAGATTCAGTCTATAAGGTCTCTGTCTTACTGGTTTAGCATCTAGTTTCAACAGGATCTTCATTTCTCTTAGCTCACTAGCTATCCCTTTCATTTATGCAAATGTGGTTGGGAATAGATCCTTATACTTGCGCAATAATTTTGCAATTTTTTCCACAGTTTCACATTCCAGTAGTCGCCTATCTATGCAAACTTTGGATTCTCTTTTGTCCCAATGTGTACTTTATGAATCCTTAGTGGTTGTTCATACGCAACAGATTCAATCTCTAGACCTTTCACTGCGTTTTTCCCCCCAATTTAAGGTTTTTTTATATTTCTTGGATCTTCCTCGTCCTGATCTTCTTGAGCAACATTATAGCATTACAATAACTCATGAACAATCATAGAAGCGCTATGCACACTACACATATGTACTACCTCCATCGTCCCTTCTTCTAAAAAAAACTTGTTTCTAATGGTCTGCAAAGTTGCATCTTTTAATGGAGATTCATCTTCAAAAGTAATGTTATCTTAAACCTTTGAGTTAGCTCATCCCAATCCACAATTTATCTGCGCATTTCGAGTTCCAAGTACCAGTTCTTGGGGATCGTTTCCAATGTATGTATGAACCTATGCGTCCATTCCTTCTTCGGTATCGAACTCCATATTTTTCTACACTGCACAATATGATTTGTTGGGTCATTTACTCCTGTATATTTATGCGCAATATACTCAACCAAATCTAACTTGCATCAATATTCTACACTCTTGCCAATATTCTATTCCTTCTTTATGTGCATCTCACCATCTGGCTAGAGTGGCTTTCAAGACAATATCCAATGCCAACAATCTTTGTCGTTCATGTATCTACAATTCAAACACCTTTACAAAAGAACTCATATCAATCAAACCGTCATTCTTGGGTGTCTCACATAACTATGTTCCAATGCAGCGCAATGATTGAGTAATGTGAGTACACTGTCTGGTTGATACTTCATGCATCCTTTGTTGTCAATGTTCCAGTCCTTCCTCTGAATCTGACACACATGAGCTAATGCTTCTCCAACTTAGGGCATCATCTGCAGTCAAATTAATGAAATCATACATTCACGTAGTCATATTATATAGGTTATCAATTTTGTCTCCTTTAGTTGGTTCGATGTACCTCTTTCCTTTTGTCGGATCCAATGGTGCAGTAACCGTCAAGTCCTGTACTTCAAAGATCATTTCCCTTTTCTTCAGATTAATAATTGGTTGATTTTCAAAGGCCCATTCAAGCCCCATTAACGTTGGGTATGGCTGACTATTATCCACAATCTCAATGACTTCAAATTTTTCTACATTGCGCACCCCATCTATATTGTTACTACCCTGAACAACTGACCAATTGGTACTATTTTGTGTTGGTTCGCCAATCTTAACTGGATGGGAGACCAAATCAACTTCGACTTCCCCATCATTTCCCATGTTTGCTTCAACAAAACATTTACATTAAAACCCAAGTCTAAAACGACTTGGTCCATGTCATAATCCCCAATCCGTGCACTTAGTCTAAACTTGTCACTCGTCCTCTTTTTACGCAGTTCCTGATTCACTACCCTCTACACAGTATGGAATTCCCTTTCTTACGCGTAATGATCAATCATTATGCGCAATGCATCCAATGTAGTTTCATTTTTTATCAATGCTAAACAACTTTTCAGAAATTCTTTCAAAGGACTTATCTTTTCAAGTGGCCTTTCCGGGGTAGTACGATCATAGATCAAAGGCATGTCAACCACAAGGGTTGCAGATGATGTTGATGTTATCCAATCCGGTCCTAGTATCTCATTCCTTGTAGGTTGATATGTCTCTTTTTCTTGTGGTGGGTCAAATGTCGGCATAGGTCCTGTTGATTTTCTCACCCATTGCTCACTCTGCCTCCCTTTGTTTGTCACATCATCCCCTTAGCTCCTCTGCATGTGAGAATTGTTATTTTGGGTCCCAACAATCACGAGATAAGTGTCCCAGTTGATTACAATTGTAGCAGATTATTGGGACTCTACCTCGACTTCTACCAAACCCTCCTTGGCCTCCTATATTAAAGCTTCTCTGAATATTATATTGTGGACCACCTCCTTCTATCGCAACATTTTCCTCCTAAATTATATACATATATGAAGTGCGCTCTCTCATCAGATCTAATGCACGATAGTCCTTCTCTTCGTGCCCCACTGACTTGCAAAAGTTAAAAAACAAATTCATTTGCGTACTTTGGTATTTATGCAGCAATGGAAAGTCATGCGGATGATGTCCCCATTTCTTGCAAATTTCACAGTACCCTCCTCCCGGTAATAGTTTCGGTGCTCTGGTCTCCAAATACTTTGCAAATGTTGGGCATTCGTCCTTATGGTGGCCTTTAATCCTACACTTGGTACACCAAACTTGTTCCCACTTCTCCTTTCCTTTCGTCAATTTTGTCAATTGAATTGTCAAGGCAGCTAACTCTATCTGGACTTGAGCCATCCCCCCACCATCTCCTACTGAAGACGCTTCCAACTTCATTGCAATCTCCAAAGCTTCAAGCTGTGAATGTGTGGCAATAATCTTGCAATAAACCATTCTTTGTGTTGTTGATCAGAAATCTAGAATGTCAATCTACCCATCAAATCCTTAAATCTTTGATCATAGTCCCACATCGACTGAGTCTACACTTGTTTGATTTCCTTCAATTCCATGATGTATTGCAACTTAGACTTCGGCTTCTTGAATCCTTTCAATAATGCTTGTCAATTTTTTGTCGGTGTCCTTGCTTGACCTGCTGGTGTAGTACTCTACAGTTTCATGTACTAGACTAATGTCCAGCCTCTAAACGTTGTTGTCAACTACACAATCTTTACGGCCTCATCCTGGACATTATTCGCAACCCAAATTATCTCACATACAAATAGATGTTGTTTTGGGTCCTCCGACCCAACTCCATGGAACTCAGGCATTCTCAATGTGTTGTCTAACCCTACCCTGGTGTTTTGTGTAGTACCTCCCCCTGATGTAATTGGCTGACTCTGACTCGACGCACTGCTTCCACTGCTCTGGCTACTACTACTTGGTCTTCCTTTGCTAACTATAAGTACTTTCAACAAATCCTCGAATGTTATCTCAGATCCATATGAAGCACACGAGGTGGTGGAATCGACATAGGGTCTAGCCTATGTAGGACTTAACGACTCTTCTATTATAGGACTGAACTTAGAATCTTCTTCCTCTCCTTCTATGTGCGGTATTTCTACGATCTGGACTATTATGCAGGGTACTCTCCTCTCATATTCAATGCATGGCTCTGCTTTCTTAGCCCCTGTCTTCAACCTCTTTTACCTTCTTTCACTGTGCAGTACTCCAAACTCATCTTCTTCCTCTGATATACCTTCCTTGGTTCTCTACATCCTCAGTCCCTCCCTTCCTTAGTCATTTCTTTCTTCATTCCTTCCTACCTTCAGATTATCCCATGGTTATCCCCCAGTTCCCTTATGTGTGCAAAGCCCCTTCGTTGTTAGATTCCATCGTCATCACACACTTGTCGCATGACAACATCTTTATCCAGGTACCTAGTGCTTTCATAAACCTTCCGCGCAGACTGTTAAAGAAATCTCTCTCTACGACACTATATGATTGGGTACAATCTACTGCAAATTCCATAATATAACCCCACAGTATGTTATTCAACTAGAAATCGATTACGCGAGAAGTAGTACTACTTACATAATTCAATTGTCTTACCAACTTAAGGGTCTATTTCCTTGGTACTACAGTATGGTATCTTTTGATATTCTCCACTAATCTTTCTAACCATTCAGTCAAAATAATCGGAAATTTGCCAAAGAAAATTCATGCGGCTCTATGAACACGTACCTTTGCAACCATTGTTCGTCGCTCATTCAAGGGTTTCTATTCTCTCCTCACGAAAAATTTTGTTCCTTCCTTTCGAACCATTCGACGATCTCTTTCTTGGTCGACCTCCAAAACATTCCCTCCATTATAGATTTTGGATCCCAAGAACAAAACCATTTGTGTGGGTGTGGTTATAAGACCTCGAGTTTAGCTTATTCAACCAACAAAACCCTTCCGATACCGACCCTTTTGGCATCACCTGCATGCAAGTGAATTCTCACCTGAGGTATCCACTAGGGCTGTAGGAACCAAGTTTCTGCAGGGATGAGAGGATGTGAAGCTATCATCATATCCATTACTATTTATCCACCTTGTGCGCGATATCCTTATTCATATCCTTTTATTAGCTAACAAACTATATTATGCAGAACCCTTATATCATAAATTGCAACATAAGTAACCTACTGTATCATTCATTATTATTGTGCATCAATTGTATAGTAAACAAATCTATACTAATCATGCATAAACACAAGATCCATGAACAACCACATCAACATAACACACATATTTTAATGCGGTTCACCCAATCCTTGTTATACATCCACAACGAATGGATTCTATATCAATCTTCATGTAGTAATCTCCTCGGGCCTATGCACTATGCTTACAATAGATACATCATATTATGCCCTCAATCTGGCCTAGCCGCTTTGCAACGCACTCCTCTTTCTTTGCAAACTCTCTCCACAACCCTAAACATAGATTCTCAATCCTACGCATGCTAAACTCTCACTTTCAACAACCTCTTCTTCCCCAACCCATTACATATGTTTACATAGAGTTGGGGCTCAAACCCCTAATAGTTTATCCCAAAACCCTAACATCTCCTAGTTGTTTTCCTTCTTTTTCGTCGGCATGCTGCTTTTCCTTCCTTTGCGCCTACATGTTGCTTTTCCTGCTTTAGCGTTGAACTGTTACTTTCCTTCTTTTATGTTGAACTGTTGCTTTCCTTCCTTCTTTTGTGCCTACTCTGACTTCTTCTTTGACCCCACAAACTGCTCACTTTATGCTTTTGCACTTGCTCTTCAAAACTTTGTTATTCAACATGCTTGTCCAATATACCCCCCTCATGATTTTGGACCTATTTCGTTCTGATTCAATCCTTTATGGCTTCATAATCCTGAACTGTCTGGGCGACCCTAGTCAATGGCTCCCCCAACTTTATTTTGGAAAGAAAGCTCAAAGCAATCAAGCAAACTCTTAAGCTTTGGGCCAAGACTTTTTATGTCCCACCCCACAAATTTTGGGAGGAAAAATTAGCTGAGTTGAACCGCGTTCAAGAAACAATGGAGGAATAGGAAGTAACCAACCTCCTCCTTCAAGAAGAGAAAAAGGCCAACCAACAGGTTCATATAGCCTTTAGTAGAGAGGAGGAAGAATGGAGGTTGAAAGCCCACAACTTGTGGCTCAAAGCGGGTGATCGCAACACCTCCTTTTGTAGAAGATACACTTCTCCTTGGGGCCGCTTCTAAAATCATAGCAAATAGATTTAAAAGAATTATGGAGATCTTTTTGAAAGCATCAGGGGGGGAAACAAACAATCACAAAAGTAAACTCTACGGATGGAACCTATTAGAGGAACGTCTTTGATCCATCTCAAGGATTTTGCGCTTTCCTTATGTCGATCAATGGTCCTTCTTCAATTACTTAGGTACTCCTACTTCTTCTTGCAACCTCTCCTCTTTGGCTTGGTAGTTAGTTATGTTAAAAATGTCCAAAAGAATTCAACAATGGGGTGCCCGATGGCTCAACCCACCATGAAAGACTCTTCTTATCAAATCTGTTCTATCTTTGCTATCTATATTTCAATTTACATCACTTATGGCTCTGAAAAGAATCACAAAAAACTGCCCATATGATCTACAAGTTTCTCTAGGAAGGAGGGAAATCCAACAACAAGAAATATCCTCTGGTAAGTTGGGCAGTGATCAATGGGGAAAAGGAAAAGGGAGGACTTGAAATACGTGACCCATCCCTTCTAAATATTTCCATGGGAGCCAAGATTTCCTAGCAACTAGTGTTAGGAGCCTCAGAGTGGTGGAAGACAACCATAACCTCCAATTACTTCTTGGGGGAGTGCCAACGAGGTCTAGACTCTCCCCTCGGGGATTCAAAAGGATCAACATTTTGGAAACTTCTTAAGGCCTCAACCTCTCTCATTTAAGAAAATCTCTCCTGGCAGTCGAGCAATGGTCAACTCATTAATATTTAGAAAGACAACATTATGGGAAAGCATCGTCTTGGCGAGCAAGAAGACCTACGAGAGCTAAAGCAATGGAGTATCAACAATGACATGGTAAGTTTAGGATCTTCTTGGAGTGACTAGGGTGTTTGGCTAGGCTATAACCTTCCTTTTGTCCCTGCTCCCTTGGCTGCCCAAGCCTCCCTCCTCCTCTCTAAGCTCTTTGGATGTGCCCAAGTTGACAAAAACACACATGATGATAGATGTTGGGGTTCTAAATCCTACACACTCAAGTCTGGGTACCGACACCTTCTTAAAGAAACTAGAAGCCCCCCAAAATATTGGATTTGAAAATATATTTGTGTTGGTGACTCTCTGCCCAAAATAAATATTTTCTGTTGGATAATGGTGCACAAAAAATTGCTTACCTATGAAAATCTCCAAAAAAGGGGAATCATCCGGCCCTTGAGATGTGCTTTATGCAAAGAGGTTGTTGAAACCTCTTCTCATTTGTTCTTTGAATGTTCTTATGCCTCTCAAGTCCAGGATTCACTTTACAAAGGGATTCAAGGAAGACTTGTCAGGCTTGTCAATTGGATCGAAATGTTTGTCCTTTGGAGGAAACAATACATAGGAAAGTTTGCTAAAAAACCAATGCTCAAAAGACTCTGGACTACAATCCCCAAGTTCATTTGATGGAGACTTTGACTAGCTTGCAATAAGGCTATTTTTCAAGACTCTTTAATTCCCCCTCAAAAGTCTCTTTCGAAAGCTTCAATTTGCTCTCTGAAGTAATGCTAACAAATGGTATAAGTTTAGATGAATTTTAGCAAATGTATCAAGTGGAAAAAGAATGGGTATTCAATACTCTAGCTTGGAAAACCCTCCCAAGGACAAAGGTGACAGTCCAATCAATCATCCCAACCTGGAAACTCAGCATGGTTGGGGATGAATTTCTTCAATGGATTCAACAACAGGGGAAAATGATATTGTTCTTTAATGGAGCATCTAAAGGAAATCCTAGGGCGACAAGAGTGGGGGGGTCGCTATCAACCCCAGAGGACAAGAAGTTATATCTTTCGCTTAGGGTCTAGGCTCATTATCAAACAATCAAGCCACGACGCTCACAACATACATGAGTTTAAAACTCTTTGACGTTGACCCTGACCGTGAATTCATTGTAATTGGAGATTCAAAAATAATAATAGGAGGAATGTTTAAATCCAATTCTTCTCATTTCCAAGCTCTGCATAAACTTTATTACAAGATACATCAAGAATCCAAAAAGTTCAAGAAAGTTTACTTATTTAACGTCCTTCACAAACATAACACGCAAACAAATAGATTAGCAAAAAAAATCTCATGAAATGGTGCAAGGAGAACTAAATTGTCAAGGCATGCTTTCAATCCTCCCTCTCCCTCTCCCCTAACTATGGAAATCCAAAAAAAAATGGGTTTTTACAATTCAACCCCCATTCAAAAGCAATTCACTAAGTATTGGTATGACTGGCATGCATGATGTGAACAACTCCCACGTGTCACGACCTCTCCCTCCTTGCGAGAAAAGTCACCAAATACATGCATCACATGCTTCTTTCAGTCATCCCTTTCCCGGTGCAGCCATCCCTTTGGAAGGCGTTAACTAGGAAATGCACCTTCGACATGAAGAGTAGGGGAATAGGCTCAACAATTTAGAAAACCAGGTTTTGGTGAACAAAGAAAACATAGACATAGAGGTCTCCACTCTTTTGCAGGCTCTGAAGAAACAAGGACGCCATATCAAAGGGTTGAAATACGCTACTACCGAACAAAAGTTGAAGGAACGTGAAGCTCTGAATGCCGAATCTTTTGTCGGTTCTCAAGAGGCACATCAGAAGCTCAATCACGTAGTAATCATAATTGAAGATGACAAGCTAGCCTATGACGTCGACACCAGTCTCAAACTTCGCTAATCTCATGTATTACAATGTGTATATTTGGTTTAATTTTCTGTTTAAGAATCAGTGTGTTCCTCATAGGAAAGGACAGGTCTTTTTGTGCCTACAAAAGGATAGGCTATCAACCAATTTTGGCCATATTGCAATCCTTTCCCGTTATGCGGTTTTAATATAAATTTCTACCTGTTTGTGTAAAAAAAAAAACATTTGTATATATCTCAAATTTTAATAATATAAGTGTGTTTTTTTTTTAACAAGAACATGTAGTTTGTATTATAAAATGGGGTTGTAGCAGAGCTAAACTAGCCATAAGTTACAAAATTTCATACTGCTGGGTAATGTTCATCAAAACAGAGGGAATGAGCATCCTCAAATGGGGCTGATGTCCTTCAAAATTTTAACAAGAAAGAGTCCTTCCTGCCTAGTTTGTACTCTCATATATGATGAGAAGAGAAAAAATACATATTTACATTTCATGAACCTAATTAATGGAGTTTTAATTTGGTGTCCACTATAGCCCGAGGATCGTCCCGAGGATCGTCTTGGTTGTTGAGAGTTGGTTGTGGGTTCAATAGCTGCATTACCTCACAAGAAGTGTGGGATCCTTTTGAAGGAACTACTTCATATTGCCCATAGTTTTTTGGGTCGATTGCCATGTTTATCCTTTCCCAGAGATCGAATTTGCTATGTGTGTCTATTAACTTTTCTTAGCACTATAGCCAATTCCTTATCTTGCTTTTGTTCTCTATCCTGCATTTTTTTCGCAAGTTGAGAATGAGACTCCCAAAGTGCTACAATCTCTTGCTTTTGTAACTTCATTTTCCCCTCAATTGCCTCCAATTCATAGCTTCTACAATTGTGAATGGGTTGGCTCCCACGCCACATGATGTTGGAAGGGACCGAACATGAGGGTTGAATCCTACTGCACGAGTGACAAGAATGCCAGAGAGGAAGAGAAGAGGGGCAATTAGAAATCGAGGAGCATACTACTCCCATCGTCTGAGTATCGACAAAATATAACGGCCTTAAGGAGATGCTCGAATAACCACAGGTGAAAATCTTATGAAGTGCCAGTAATGATGAGGAGGAGTGTTGGTATTGGGTGCTAAAAACCATAGTGAGGATGAGAAGGGATTATTTTCCCATGGTGATGCCGAAGGGGTTGAGAATCCCACATGTGACTTGAAGGAGAGTGGGAAGGGATTTAAATGATATCATGCAGGGTAGGGAAGCCAATTGCCAGATGGTAAGTGTGGCTCGTGGAGATGACACGAGGCATGTGTTAAATAAGATATCAGCTTTGATGTGGCCATAAGGTTCAATAATGATGGGGGGAGGGTCACATCACTCCCCATATCAAATTTTTTATTTAATAAACATTTTGCTCCTCCTTTATACATAATACCAGTAATACATTTTTTGCTTCTCCTTTATCCATAATACCTAAGGTAGAAAATTCATGGATGATGCCTCATTTGCCTTTAGGATTCCTTGATCCAGGTGCTTAGCCTTCTTGGATAAACAATCTGCCTCCCTGTTTTGATGATGTAGGATGTGAAAGTAATCCATAGAGTGTAAATTTTTCTCCTCTAGTTTGATCCTATAGTAAATGCTTTGTAGATTAGGATGGGAGTTGTGACTGATATACCTCATGCCTTTTATAATCAATTCTAAGTTTGCAATGACGATGATACTCATAGCGTTGTCTACTTTTATCAAAGCGAGTCCCATGAACGCAACCAAATTTTTTGCTTGATTATTTGTCTTGTGTACCAACCCCCAAGTGAATCTAATGTTCTGGTTTCCATTAGGGTCATATATGACCCCCCCGACACCTATCGCCCTTGGGTTTCCTTTTGAATCCCCATAAAAAAATAGAATGATTTTGTCTTGTTGCTACTTCTAGAGTGCAAATTCTGATCATAAAGTCTTAACTACCAGTAGGATCTATTTGGGGGGTCTCAGAGAGGGGAGGAAATTTCGAAGTACTGTGGACTGATAATACTATTGATCCAATCTATTTCCACTCGATCAAGGTCCTTGAGAGGTCATGGTTTGCGATCCTTAGCACATAAGACCTCAGAGAGGAGGCTACATTCCAGAGAGTGCACTCGTGACTGTGACAAATGTTTGTCTTGGAAATTAGACTCATTTCTCGCCAGCCAAATTTCCCAACAAATAAATTTGGTAATCGCCTTCTAGAGATGCACGAAAAGAGGTTTTTCGTCGAAGCTGCCAACATATATTTGTTTCCAATAGAGGAACATGTCGTGCTAGTTGTTAAGGAAAGTATGACGATGGACCATGCTTTTGTACAATTATGTCCATACTTGTCTTGAAAATTCACATTCAAAGAAGAGGTGGTGAGTTGTTTTAGAAGCAAATTTGCATAAAACACATCTAGAAGGACCAATAACGCCTCTCTTTTGTAAATTTTCGGCAGTGAATAGCTTGTCTTGCACCATGATCCAACAAAAGGCGTTGATCTCAGGTAGAGATTCTCCATGCCAAATTAATGCCCATAAATTGGAACGTGGAGGGGCAGAATTCATGAGAGGTCATGGTTTGCGATCCTTAGCACATAAGACCTCAGAGAGGAGGCTACATTCCAGAGAGTGCACTCGTGACTGTGACAAATGTTTGTCTTGGAAATTAGACTCATTTCTCGCCAGCCAAATTTCCCAACAAATAAATTTGGTAATCGCCTTCTAGAGATGCACGAAAAGAGGTTTTTCGTCGAAGCTGCCAACATATATTTGTTTCCAAYAGAGGAACATGTCGTGCTAGTTGTTAAGGAAAGTATGACGATGGACCATGCTTTTGTACAATTATGTCCATACTTGTCTTGAAAATTCACATTCAAAGAAGAGGTGGTGAGTTKTTTTTTAAGCAAATTTGCATAAAACACATCTAGAAGGACCAATAACGCCTCTCTTTTGCAAATTTTCGGCAGTGAATAGCTTGTCTTGCACCATGATCCAACAAAAGGCGTTGATCTCAGGAAGAGATTCTCCATGCCAAATTAATGCCCATAAATTGGAACGTGGAGGGGCAAGGGTGTGTACAAGAAATTGCAGGAATCCATTTTTGACAGAGAATTATGCACCACCCTGGCAACAATCATCAAGTGAATTAAAATCAATTGGAGCACAACTAGATAGAAGGTGGAACAATTTAGGAACCAAGGCTTGTGAGTGAAGAGGAGGGGAAAAAATCTTCCGACCAATAAATTTTCCATTGTCTGCCCATTGAGAAAAATCTGGTAGCTTGATTAATCCATGTCGAATACTCCATTCCATGAGGGGGTGCAGTTCCTCAATTTCTCCTAGTAGAGATTTTCCCATTATGCTATCGGTCAGAACATTGATTGATACTCTGTTCCCTAAGAGACAAGAGATATTTGCTTGAATTGATGGGGCTATGGCTTTGATCAATTTCTAGAGAGGGGATCCCTTTGTGTTTAGAAGAGGCACATCAAGGCATCGAAGTCTGGGCATTTTGAGATATCTAAAGATGAGAAATTTTTTCCACCACTCTACCTCTCCTAATATTAGCCTCCAAATGAATTTTTCCCCCGGGGCAGAATTCATGAGAGAGGGATCTCTGATCACTAAACATCCTTTGTGAAATGGTTGGAAAATTGTATTTCAATTGAAAAGATGGAACTTTTTTGTGTTTGTTTTACTGCCTTCCCAAAGAAAACTTCTGATATTTCTGGAGATTTTCTCTAGCACTCCCTTGGGAGCTAACATAGTTGCACATTGAAAGATGGTTAGAGAAGAAAGAACAACCTTTATTGGGAAAAATTTACCTATGGGGTTGATCCAACGAGCTCCCCAATTTTGAATTTGTTTTTCCATTTTGTTGAGAACTTCATTCCAGACCTGGGAGGCAGGGGAATTCAGAGAAATCAGTATATACCCAAGTATTTGAATGAAGACTAATTCTCTCCCACAGGGAAGTCGAGGACCCTGGAGATTCCCATATGAAGACCCCATGTCAAATTCCAACCATAGATTGGGCTCTTCATATTATTTATTTTTCCTCTAGAGGATGGAAGATACATAACCAAAACCCGCTTAAATCTTCTCGCAATTATGACTGACGCAAACCCAAGGAGGAGGGTGTCTTTTGCGAACTGTTAGTGGTTGATCTCCTTTACTCCTTGAGAAAAATGTGGTCCAGGGATATGACCCAATCGATGCTCAGCTTCTAATTTTATGCTAAGAGACTCAACCATTAAGATATCGAGAGAGGGTGAGAGGGGGAATCCCTGCCTTAATCCCTTGTTAGATTAAAAGAACTGAGTTGGTATGCCATTGATCATTGGGGCAATCTAGGGGGGGGGCAATGCAAGGTCAAATCCACTTAATGAAGTCTGCAGAGAACCCAAAATTATGGAGCACTAAAAATTGAAAAGAGTGCTTTACTATGTTAAAGGCATTCGCCATATCAATCTTGATTACAATTCCTTTTTATTTGTTGATCTGGCTGATGAAGATAGCCTCTTGAACAAGAATAATGTTATCTATTATTTGTCTATTCTATGTGAATCCCCCCTGGTTGTCTGATATTAGCTTAACCAATATCGGTTTGATTCTATTAGCAATGATTTTTGTAAGAACCTTGTAAGCTGAATTGCACAGGGAGATGGGTCTGAACCTGAAGAAATTAAAGGGGTTAGATTACTTTGGAATGAGCGCTAGGAAGGTTGAGTTTGTTGCTCCTCCCACCTTTTTATTCTTTAGAGTATAGTTTATCATCCTTTTCATGTTGTATTTAATTGTCTCCCATAAAACTTTAAAGAAGTGAATGGAGAACCCATCAGGATCTGGTGCCTTATCTTGACCCAAACCCCAAATGGACTGGGAAAGTTCTTCTTCACTAATTCCTTGAAGTAGTGCTTCATTCTCTTCCTTTGTGATGCATGTTGGAATATTTTCCAATTATGCTGGTTGGTTTCCTTCTTTTCCCTCCTCACTTTCTTGAGTGTAAAGTTTTCCAAAATGTGTGGTTGTTGCTTCCTTGATCTAAGCGAAACCCTCTATATTATGTCCTGAATCCAAATGGATTTTTTGGACCGTGTTTTTTTGATGCCCCTGCTATGACTGCTTATGAAAAAAAGGAGGTATTGGAATCTCCTAATTTGATCAAGGGACTGTGAGACTTGAGTCTCCAATCCTCCTCTTCCTTTCAAAATGCTAAATGTAGGTTTTGATAAGCTTCCCTTTCCTTTGGTAAATGGATTTATGTCACTTCCTAATCTTCCATTTATTGTTGAATATTTTCTAACTCCAAGAATCTCAAGGCTCTTTTTTGGTATGGAGGAGTATATGAGAACTTTTCCCAAGACTTTAAGGTTTTTTTTACAACTCTTAATTTACTTTCCCACACAAAACTAGGGGAACCATGAATGGGGATATTCCAAGTTTATTTGATAAAAGTAATGACCGGGGCATTGTGGAGCCATAGGGGATTGAAGCGAAAAGGGACAGGGCCAAATTTTTGAAGGGAAGCTAGGGTAAGGGAGGTGGATTATGGTAAAAAAGAGTAGAGGAGATGATATTGGAAGTAATGGAGAGGGCAAGGAGAAGGAAGTTGCTATGAATGAGAAAACGATCCAAATGCGCAACAATGTGGTCAAGGTTGGAACGTTTGTTACTCCAAGTATACTCACCCTTGAGAGGTTTGATATCAAGGAGGTCCCAATCGGAGATGAGATCTTCCATTTACTCCCACATTGGGTCCCTAGCACAATTTCCCCCCCTCTTTTATGAATTTTGTAGGATTGTGTTAAAATCCCCAACTACTATACATGTTGCTAGATCTAAATTTTCTTTGATTGAGAATAGAGATCTCCAACATTCAACTTTGTCCATGTATGTGTTAGGCATATAAATGTTGATAATGGAAAATCTAAGGCTTGATTCTCTACTGCGAAAAACAATGAGCAACCAACTATTTGTACAAAAAGTTACCTCAAGTTCGACTTTTGTTGAATCCAACAGAGTCATGATGCCTCTAGATGCTCCTGTTGAACTTTTTGCAATTCCATCACCATTGTGCATTTCTTTTTTTTCCAATTTGAATAGCGTATGTTTGTAGATTTTAACCTTGTACAATATTTACTGCAAACAAATTTTCAGTTAAAGAACATAAAATATACAATGGCAAATACAAACATTACACAGAGATTTTTCCCCTGGAAACCCAAATCGGGAAAACCAACATATTTTATATTCATTCATAGTGATACATTGTTTACAATACAATATACATATAGGAGCCAGCGACATCCAAAACCCTAACGCAATGACCCAGATTAGTCAACAACCCTAATTCCTTAACTAGAAATAAAAAACCATCGGCAAAAAACCAGGTGTCGAAAAACCACCTAAATATGTGACACGTTTTCTGAGGCATAAATTTTTTTCTCGGGGGTGCTACCCTACACCCCCCTGCGCGCTCGACGCAACGCTCAGACACTACTACTCGTGCAAAGAATATAACACATACCCAACAATGTTTCCTCCATTTTAGTCTCTTGGAGGAGGATTATAAGAGGCTTCTCATATTCTATAAGGTCTCTTAACCTTGGCTCTGTTGTTGAAGCCTCTGCAATTCCAATAGACAATCTTCATTACTTTTACGTGGAAGTAGCCCGTTCACTCATGACGGGAGGAACCTATGAATCTGTTCCCTTGATGTTTCCTTTTTGACCCATGTTGCTTAGAGAGCTTTCGATTGAGTGTTGATTTCTGAGAGCTTTCTCCTTATTTGCTACTTCTTCTCTTGGGTCCTTGTTTGTCTTTCTTCTTGACTTGCGTGTTCTTTCATTTTGGATTTTTCCCTCCTCAGGAATTTGTTGATATTTTCCCATGGGGGGAGCTCTTTCTACTACTACTAGTTGATCATTTGCGGTGGGGATTTTTCTGTTGCTTTCATCCTCCTCTGATTTTGCTACTTCTTCTTCTCGAGTATGAGGGTTTAACATAGGGGGGTGGTACTTGAGGAACTTGTATTTGGGTCAGGGATTTCTTTGTCTTCTCTTCCTAAGTTGGATTTTCCTAAGTTTGCAAACTTGTTTATAAATGCTAGATGTGATTATGTTTGGGCTTTGTTACTTGGGTTCCATTGATTTCTCATGTTTTCTTTGGTATTTTTCATTGAAGGAGGGTTCTAGGCGGGGATCGATGGTTTTCTGGGGTTTGATGGGCCAATAGTGTTTCCATTTCTTTTCCTTGTATTGGATTTCTTCCTTACTTTCTACCATTCCTATGCTGGTTCTTCTCTTGCAGTGACCTGCTCCTGCTTGTTCTTGGCACAATTTTGGGCAAAGTGATCGTATTCATGACAAATCTTACAATTGAAGGGTAGTTGTTCATAGTCTAGCTTATGGACATGAGACCACCCACCTAGAGAAAGATTGACTGCTTCAAGCAAACCCTTTTCTAAGTCAAATTCTACACAGATTTTGGCGCATGGGTACATTGTTGGCTTAGGTTCAAACTTATCAATATACTTTCCCAATGAATTCTCAATACATTTCAAAACATCATCTCCCCTTCAATGAAAGGGAAGATGAGGCAAATAAACTCACACAGGGACTGCAGTAGGAATGCCATACTCCAGATCAAAATCCAGGGCCCAACGATTCAAACACAAGCCCCTCGATCCAAAAACTAAGGCCCACTTTGAAAAATAAGATCCCTTCCCTTTTTGTGCTAAAAAAAGAAGATATAAAATCCCTTAACACGAAAGCAATGATTCAAATAGCCTCTGATTAAAGGTTGTCAGTTCCATGCAATTCATAGCTCTATTTGCCGAGGGGAGGGCCAAAGTCCAGTAAATTTCCCCATGAGACCTTTATAGGCGTATGTTAATGATTTACATCCGGTTGCAATGCATGAGATAGTGATATTTGGGAGTTGATCGAGCTTCTTTACAAATTGAGAATGCATGGGGCGGGAGGTGGGCTTCCCCAGCGAACCGATAAGCCACATGAAAGCTTTGACATCCATTTCAAACATAGGCGAGGTATCTAGATCCCCACCAAACATGAATGCTAAGCCTGAAAGAGAACTTATATAAATGTATTATTAATAATTAAATTCATTTAACATTTTTACAATTAATTACTATATCGTATAATTTTAATGATGCTTGAAAACTAAAAATCAAGAAAAAAAAATTCATATTAATATCAAAATTTAACATCTCTATTTATATAAACTCATTTGCATTGTTGTGAGAAGGAAAAGAAAAATATGCTTTAGGGACGAAGATAGACGTATTCATATACTAATTTTTGGGAAAAGAGTATCGATAACTAATATATATTTTTTTCAACTCCTTATAATACATATTTATTTTTTAAATTAACATTATAGAAGATTTATTTTTATTATCAATTTATATGTTATTTTTTATATTTTATTTATATGCCTAACATAATCAACAAATATTTTCATGCAAATCATCACACAGAATTTATGATATAAAAATGCACCGAGAATCACATTTTGAGCCATTATGTTATTCATCTAGCTTCAATGAATTTCAAGGGAAGTAAGTTATATTTCCCTTTACCACACTTCACAAAAACATTAAGAGTTAAGTTATTGCATATGAGCTTCAATGAATTTGAGTGAAGTAAGTTATACTCCCCTTTACCATATTTCAAAAAAACATTAAAAGTTAAGTTATTATATATTATGGGATGATATGATAAAAAAATGGATATTCACTTTTTTATAAAAACATTAACCATTAAGTTATTATATGTTATGAGATGTGTTGAAGTAWGGAATCAAAAGTCCTCATTTAAGAATTTTCGAAACCCACCAGGTTAGGTGAGATAGGCGAGAATGTTACCCTGGGCTTATAGCCTATTTAAAATGATCAACTAATCCTTAAGAAATATGTTATTGGGCTTGATATTATTATCAAGTTGTGTGTTTTTACTAAAAAAAATGTAAAAAAAGAGTGTTTATGTACAAAGTTTATCAAAATTTAAACGAATAAATAAAGAATACATACATCTGAAAATTAGCAAATACAAGTCTCAATTGAGAAGAAACTTGATTTTTATTAATGATGACTTTTCCGAGTTACAACCAAATTCCTCTTTACAAATCTCGATGAGGGTAATGACTAGAATTAAAGTTAGAAGTCTAGAATGATATTCAACATCATATAAAGACAACTGATGTCTGAAAGAAAAATAACAAGACTGAAATAAGCCGGATCAATCCAAGCCACAAGCTCATCAAATCTTGACTCTGCAAAATAGCCTTAATCAGAACTGAAAATGAATTCAAAAAATATATTCAAACTAAACAGATTGCCAAGATAAGTGAATGACCTTCTGAAGCATGTCAAAATTCCATGCTTCTTGGTCCTTTCTTCTTTGCCACCTTTAAAATTGATCCAGGAGGATCCAAAACACTCATATAGGTCCAAGATGATCTAGAAATGCTCAAAATTTGATCATCTCAAATGTTCTAAAAAAATGACTTCATTGTGTAGAGCTCGACGATAGCTTTCCAACGACGCAAGAATCGCCTCAAACAGAGTTTGTATGCAAAATGTATGGCCAGTCAAAGATTTGGTCAAACATGTTAAAAGTCAAAATCCAAAAGGGGGTGACACATGGCACATTCATACTCATCCATACAACTGAGTTAGCAAGGTGACAAGGCAATTGTACAAGTCTAGGTGGACCAATCATATCTCGACATGTGGCATGTTCATACAGGCTTAGGTGGACCAATGAGAGACCACCACATGGTAGTCTCCCATTGGCCTCTCATGGCTATGGTTTATTAGATTGTTGGTTGTCATTGATGTCAACTATTGGAGAGTGATATTGTAGATTGATGTCAACCCTTGGAGAAAGTCTGGTACGAATTCCGGTAGCAGTAAGGTTTGGGTAATGGACCCAAGGTTGTTTCATGTATAATGGTATGAGTTTTAATATATTTGAAGGTAATATTATTCTAGATGGATAGTACATGTCATTCTATTTTC
>SNQJ01S0039886.1:34546-67230 GCA_010110895.2 Picea sitchensis
GATGTTGGAGCTATTTTACAAGATGAAGATAATGGAATTGATTTTGTCATGGATTTTATATTGAGTGTCATGGATGATCCTTTATCACCAACAAGTAGCCGCAATGAGGATACAAAGCTTCGTATCAAATGTTCTTCATCTTTTAAGATGAAAAACATTCCTAGTTAGATCTTAGGTGTCTTGAGTTCCAATCCCACAAAGGGTAAGGGAAAGAGAAAGGTTTGTGACCCTTGTAGCGAATAAAACTCAAAGAATCTAGAAAATTAATGTGTAAACACACGATCTAGAAAGACTTATGGTTCTTCACCGATGTGAACTCAAATATCTAATGATATCTAACCATGAAAAGTTAATCAATTGCAAGCCCATCACATCATTGAAAATTTCTAACAATTCCAATCACATGCCAAGCAAAAATGCAGAAGGATCTAGTTTTCCTCTACTAGGTTTGAAGACGATCAAAGTGAACAAAAAATCCACAAAATTGGTCTCACAAATGTGTTGATGGGGCAAAATGGCCAAATGCTAAAAGTAGGGGTTTAGCCTAGTGAAGAAACTCAATTAGAATTTTCCTTGTTTGGTGTGGATAAACCCTCTGGATTAATGGATTGACAACCTCTTTATGAGCTTTAAGTTTTTTATGATGTTTCTTTTTACTATTTTCTAAATATTGATAAGAAAGAAAGCATATATACTATCTAATCGATGTTTGAAATAAAAAAACACTATCTTGAGAATTAGCTCCCAATACAAAGGAAAGCTTACTATTTATCCTCTAAGATTTGAGAAATAGTTCGACAAGAATGATCAGTTTGAATAACAATTCTTACCAATAAAAGAAGAATCCAAACTTAACACATAATAAATTATTATAGATTGGTTGAAGAAAATAAATGAAATAATTGCTAATGTTGTTTTAAGATAGCCTGAAACACACAATAGGAAGTTTCTTACAAAACATCCACGCAAAAGTTGAGTTGCAGATTAATCCGTAGCATTCAATACACATGAAAAGCTTCTTTCAATGATAAATTAGTCTGGCCAAGGATTGAATTCTTAATTCATCAATGTATTCAAAGTAATTCTTTTACAATATTAGTTCCTAAAAAATCCTTAGCATCAAAAGGCCTCAATTACTTAAATTCTACTATAAATACAATTTCAAAAATTGGTTATGATAACCAACTATCTCTTAAACCTCAGATGAATTGGCGTTTTCTCCCTAACTACTTCTTTGTCATGCTTTTCACATTAATAAAAAAGGACTTTACATAAGTCAGTATGAGAGAATATATGTTGCTTATGAGGGGCGCTTAAAGTTGGCAATTCCCTATTAAATCTTTTAATATATTTACCAATCTTAGGAAAATCACATCGAAGTTGAGTTTCTTTCCTCACTTCTTTAGTAAGAAACTTTTGAAGGTTTCATTTTTCAATAGTTGATACACTTTGCACCTCAATCTCGTGTAGTTTCACCATATCCTAAAAAATTTACAAAACTTGGTCTGTTGGGTAAAATATTTTAAGTGGACCGAGGGAGGGGAGTTGACACTGAGTGGTGGTATCTTCAATGAAATCTCATATCTTAATGTATGCCATCCACTCCTCTTCAATTTTTCTCTATGCTTCATGAGAAACCCTATTCCAATAGCTCAAATCCTGCTCAATGTTGTAAATCTCAGTTTTTCTAAGAATCCTAATATTATGAGATTCACTCCCTCTATGCTTTTGGATTTGCTTAATGAACTCAAGTTGATCTTGATTTTTTCCTTGATTATCTTTCCACATTAAATTTTCTTTATACACATTTGATAGCTGTAATCCAAGCTCTTATAACTGAAATTTCGTTTCACAAAAATATCTTTTTATTGATACATTTGTTTGATCTTCCTCTAGCACATGCTTTAAAAGTTACAATCAGGCCATGTGTAGATTTGTAGAATTTTACCTGGTTCTCTAGTAGTGCAATTTTTTTCTCCATGTTGTATACATTAGTTACCTCTTATTTAACTTTATCTAAGGTGGTATGTATAATAACCAATCTAGTTGAGATCAATTATGTCAATTTTTCCCTTTTTGTATCCAACACTTGTTCTTTTGTAGTACAAATGACAGTGTTATTCAGGCCAATTCTTATTCTCCTTTGAGTTTGTTTAATCATTGTAACGTACCTAGCCACCCACAGGCTGGCTATGCTAACTTGCAACGTACCCAACCACCCACATGCTATCCACGCTACTACAGAAACTCGCCTATGAACTGATCTCAATCCAAAATCAAGCATGAAAGACCCTCATGCATAAATCAAGATCCATGCTACAACATAAAGAAGTAAACAATGTGCCATGCACAACAAATAACCACCAGACAGACACATTATAAATACATATCTCATAGATAATTAAATACACAACATAATAAACATTATACAGAAAACACAGAGAGCACTTGTCTTTGCAAGTAAACATTCATCAACTGGCTGCAGGCCAAGGACGTTCCTCCCAACCATAGACACTGTTGTTCTTTTACTCTCAACAACAGGTCACCCTTGAGCCAGGGATATGAATCCATAAGGACGGGTCCTAGGCCAAATCTAAAACACGCAATAATTGGCTAACTAGCTCTCAGGTTTCCCAACCACACAACAAATCCAATTTTCCATCTCTCTTTCCCCCTCAGCCTGAACAACCCAAAGAAATGAACACCTTTCTCTGTCATGCATCCCCTTAGGTTGTCCCATTTCTCTCTAGGGCTCCAGTTCTACTGGTAAGGAAATCTTCCTAATGGAAACTCCAAGGATTCTCAACTGTGGACAATTCTTTCTGAGCTACCATCAATCTCATGCACACATGCATCCATTCCCTTCTGGAATGATCAATAATTTATTATAGCCATTTAGCAATGAACCTCCTCTTCTAGCCATTTGTTTCCATGCTCATCCCAAGAGCACACGAATTAGCCAGTAATGAGTGAAGAGAAAGGAAGAAGAAGAAGAGCCAACAAAACTAGAAGACCCCCCTAAACAACCCATAAGGGATGTTTAAATAATTACATGAAGACAAGAACCACATGGCCTTCCTACCAAGAAGCTCATGTAACCCCTTTTCTCCATAAAATCAATTATGGGTAAATAAAATATAACCAAAAAGACTCAGCCCCTTAAGCCCCCTCTCTCGTGGAATCATAGCCCCCTCTCTCTTTTGTCCTTGTCTGTCTTGCAACCATCGATGTATTTTATTAATGTGTATGAAGTATTACATTTCCTAGGCACTCTGGCCCCTTTTCAACTTTACTAGCTCACCAACCTAAGTTACAATTACATAATACATTCTAGTTCATAAGGGTTAGAACCAGGGTGTTACATACCCCTCCCCTTATTTTGGCACTTTCCTCAGTGCACAACACCATTCCAATGTTATTAACATTACAAATCTGGGCTCTTTGGCCTTAATCCGCACAGGAAATCCAACCAACTCTTATATACATAGGCACTTTGGCCTAAAATTAAACATGTATACATAGACATTCTGACCCAAAACATGTATAATGGTCTTCCAGATTTATATTTCTGGCAGCAGTTCCAACGAGCAAGCTCTCCTTCCATCTCAGTCCTGCACAATCCAAATAAATGAACCCCTTTCTCTGCCATGCATTTCCTCAGGTTGTTCCACTTCTCTCCAGGGCTCCAGTGCACTCGATGAGGAAGTTTTAGAGTTGCGGCTTCCAGAACTCCAATTGCAACAAGTCCATTGGAATTTCTTCCTTCCATGCCTTTGTCCAACATTACCTTCTTCTTTTCCCTCATAGTCTGGTACTTTTCTAGATCCTCAACATTCATTGTTTTCCTACAACATTTCGAAACAACAAGCATATCAATTCACAATTTTGTGCATAAAGTCTTTATTTTTGTTCATAATTTAAGAGTAAATTTTTCATAATCCAGTACAATACTTATCTGTATGGTTCATGGAGCTGCATCCATATGGATTTCTTGTTAACTTGGACTACTGTTTTTCCTTGACATACCCATTGTGTGCATGATCCCAATCAATAGTTTACAAGAGCTATCAAATTCTCCTCTTCCTTTGAGTCACTCACCTTCCACGCCCAGGCTTAGGCATTCCCTTCTCTACTATACAGTCCCTCAGGCAATCCATCTTGCCTGACCAAGAAATTCTTGCACAAGAAGATTTCTAGATACTTTATTGAGTCTTATAGCCAATGCGACTCTCTGGCTTGTGTTACCACAACATAACATATTCTAGGGCGATAATGTCTTACCACACAGTTCTCATGTCACAACAATAGCCTTTTCCATGCTTTCCAACTTGCATATCCAACATCTCATCTATATTATACACATACAATCATCATGAGATATCACTATAACTGTTGGATCATGTTGTCATTGATGTCAATGGTTTGATTGATTGATGTCATTGATTGATTGATGCCAAAGTATTGATTGATTGATGATTGATGTAATGTAATATGTATTGTCCTTTATGAGAATGCAAAGATGAAGATGGATCAATGAGTTGTCATTGATATGATGAAGATGGATCAATGATTTGTCATTGATACATGATGAAGATGGATCGATGTGGTTTCATTGGTATATGATGAATTGTTGGAAAAATGTATAGATGACTCATTATTGTCTTATCATGATTGATAAGGTGCAAAAATGGATGAACTCAAAGTGGTCCCCTTATGGTGAAAGCCCTCACGGGAAGGCAGCTTTTAATTGAGTTAGAAAGAATGGTTGGAGGACCCTGCTCTCATTGTCTTATCTTGATTGATAAGGTGCTGATGGATGAACTCAAAGTGGTCCCCATATGGTGAAATCCCTCTCCGGGAGGCAGCTTTGTGGATTGGTTGTATCCATAAGAATGGTTGGAGGGACCCATGCTTGTATGTGGAATAATGAGATGAGATCAAGGGAAATTGTTGGTGAAACTATCTAGATGGATAATGCTTATCATTCCATTTCCAGTGGTATGTGGAATGTCACATAACTCCTCATGGTTTGAGGTTATGGCCTTCTACGAATGAAGGACCCCATGAAGGCTTGAAGCCCCAAAGGTCAAATAAGTCAAAGTGACCTAAATGGGTTAATATTATTTAAATGATAAAGTAAAGTGACAAAGTCAAGGTGGATTATTTAAATAATAAAGAGAAATGATAAAAATCAAGAAATGATAAAGTGAAAAGGTGACAAAATCAAAGAAGAATATTAAATGATAAAGTATTGGAGAACTTTCTATTTATGGAAAGTGGTTAACCCTAAAATAAGAATAAGTTAAGTGACCTAGAAATGGGTTAAGTGACCCATAAAATGGGTTAAGTGACCTAGAGAGGGATGAAAGTATAAATAAGATAACAATGCTCTCTTGTGAATCATCATTTTTGTGGATCGTGGAGAGCTTCTTGTGAAATATCTTTTTGGAGTATTGATGGAAAGCTTCTTATGAGAGTTTCTTGAGCATTTTTGGTGTAGAACACTTGAGAATATTGAAGATCTATAGATGAATGGTAACCAAAGGATATATAAGCCCTAATTTAGAGGAAGGTGAAAGAAAGAGGGGCGAATTCAAGGGAGGATAAATTCTTTTTCATGATGCTTTCTAGGTATGTTATTCTGGTCATCTCACCATTTTGGTAATAACTCTTTTAATGATTCAGACTATTGAGATTGATGTTTCTCATTGAGAAACATATCCAACTATCTGTGGTAAAATATTTAGCTTGTGGGTCATTTTATTTTTGGAATCACACTCGTGGAATATATAGGGTTTGTGGCTAGTCACGTAGCCTAAAACATGTGTTTAGGGTAAAAGCGTCATAACTTCTTCCTGTAGATACAAATTCTGTAAGACCAATTGTGTTGGTTAGATTTACATAGTCCTGGGTATGTTTTGTAATAGTTTCAGATCGATTAAACAAATATTCTGTCTTGGAGAGAAATCTCTACAATTAAGCTCTCTAGAATAAGCCATAATTCAACAAGGTATTCCATTTTTGTTATAACTCTTTTAGGAGGTTCCAAGTAGTGAAACTTGGAGGAATTGCATAAAAATGAAGAACATTGTGTATGAGTTTTAGATATTTATTCATTACATGTACAAAGTTATGATTATTTCAAGTTAGGGTTGTTGACTAATCCAAAACTAGTCATGGTTGAGACAAGGTGTTGAGTTAGCTTTATACATGAGGTGTATAGTTGATAATGTTGGTACATATTGATGAGTCATTGTTGATGAAGTAGTTGACACATGGTATATACTTGGTACATTTATTTGGATGCACTTGTTTATGAATTACCTGAGGGTTGATTACAGTTGTTTGTACAGTTGAATTCTGGTTGATGCACTTGTTCATAATTTGCATGATACTCATTGAGGATTGTTGCCTCATCTCAATTGATCTGAGAGGGTGTAAGCTAAGTCTTGAATTATAGAGCTGGTTCTCTTGTAGAGTTGTACTCTATTCAATTGTGCTGATAAAAACCCCAAGGGTTGTAGTCAGTAATAAAAAGAAAATTGTACATACATCTTGTGTTATTTGTGTTCCTTGTGGTGATGACTTGTTGATGATATCTGTGATATAATTTGCGTATGTGTTGACATTTAACTGGTTATAAATGAAAACAATGATAATGATTTAATGGTGATTTTTTAACTAAGGAGTTTTGGGAAAAGAGCCCTACTGCTGTTAACCCCCTCTCGATTGTGGTTGAATTGTGTGTCCAACAATTGGTGAGGCTTGGAACCTTCACTACAAGCCTTAACAAGCAGTGGAGATCCATAGACACACAAATGGATGATGAAGTTCCAATCACTTGATGAAAAACTATTCTACTTGGAGAATAGAGATGAGATACATTTGAAACAATGGGGCAACAATTTGGAAGGCGACCATGATTGGATGAGTTCCATTGAAGAACAAGTCAAGTTTGAAGCTCAAAGAGGAAATAAGAATGATTCATTAGCTCTCAAGACCATTATTAGTGGAATCTCAAGCCACATCCAAAGAAAGCATGGAATAATGCACTTCCACCAAGGATCTATGGCTAAAGCTAAGAGGGGCTTATATCAAAGCAAGAAGGAGAAAGAAAGACATTGAAGACAACTCCATCCAAGACACATGAAGGTAAAGAATCTCTCCAAAACTCTTGGTTGCATTATTTATAAAAGTGATGATGTTGACAAAAAAGAATATCTTGAAGACAATTCAAATGAGGTAAGAATCATCAAAAACCCTTGATTGTAGTAATTCAAAATGTGATGATGTTGAATTTTTCTCTAGTGAAGAAAAGAAAATATAGAAGTAGTTTGGATAAAATCAATTTATTGGTATCCCATGGAAGAAGTAGAGGGAAAACTATTGGGCTTAAAGAGAAAGTTGAAAGGGTCTATATGATTATAGCAATGACCACTATTATATAGACTATAGCTATCTTTTAAGATAACACTAAAGTTTCTCAAAGAAGAGTGAGGCACATCTTGAGTTAAAAGAAATGATCAAGAACTAGAAGAAAGTGGTAAGACTCAATTAGAAGAAAGGAAGAAAAGATCCTGAGACTAAAGAATGAAAAGAAGATATGAAGGTAGATGATGAAAAGGATTAGCAAAGTTTTGAAACTATTGTCCATCTCAAAGGCAAATTGAAGAAACCCAAAGGGTAGAGGAATTAAAGGATCAAATAAGTAGAGGAGAGTCATGCCATAAGTTTAGAGTTGAAGTTGTTGACCTTAGAAAGAGAGGGTAGAAGTCAAATAAATTCTTGAATCTCAAGAATCTTGGATGAGATCTTGAAAGATCCAAAGATCACCATGTGATAAATCAGGACTTGGATACAAAGAAGAAGCTACATTATCTTTGGAAACAAGCACCTCAAGAAGCATGATGTAAATCCATCAAAGAAGGAAGAAAAAGTTGCAAAGCAAAATACACAGAGCAGAAATTTCAAAAGAACAAAGCAAAGACATCAAGAAGCTATCTTTAGGACACCAAAGCAAAAGTATTTTTTTTGGGCATTGTTATTCATGTAATGAATATGGTCACAAAACTTTGAGATGTAGATCTTATGAAATAAGATATAATGATAGATTTCATAACACCATAAGGTGTTGGAGATGTGATAAAAAGTAGGACATATTGTTGTTCACTGCAATTCCATGAGATGCTACAAGCTGTTGAGTGGATTTATTACAAATCCCAGTATTGTTGGAACACAAGAAGAAGTCCATGATGAGGAATTCAAACAGCATGGCTAGAAGAAGGAATGAAGTAAGGAAGGGAGGCTTATTTGAAAATATGGATGCTCAGGCTCAAGTTAGAAGAGCAGGACATCTACAAAAGTGGATGAAGAAGACAAAGAAACCATAAAATAATGAAAGACTGAAGGGAAACTCAAAAGTGTGTGTCATCTCTTGAGGCATCTGTGGTGCATTAATGGTATTAATGTACATAGCAGGCTGACCTTGTATAGGTCATGAACATACGTGATCTGTCTATGCAACATGCCACGTATATGTAGTAAAGCTAGCGAAAAGGAGCTATGCAGTTAGGTTTGATGTGATGGTATAACTTTGTGATGTAGGGTATGAAACATGTTTTATGGAGGATTTTACTTGCATACATGTATGGGATTCATCATTTTGTGGTATTATTGCATGGTAATGTACATGTTTAGTACACTCATAGATGGTATATATACTTGATGATACTACACCATTGGTACTACTTGATCAACACAACAATTGGTATTTGTTTAAGATACATGATTGTGGCACTTGGTTCATGATGGAGACATATCATGGTGATATGACTATGGTTGGCATATTGGTAGATGCACATGGTTGGCATATTGGTATATGCACATGGTTGGCATGTTGGTAGATGCACATGGTTGGCATATATTGGTAGATGCACATAGTTGGCATATTGGTAGATGCATGTTGGCATATTGATAGAGGCATATAGTTGATACATTCCATGGATGATATCTTTTGGCACATTGCATGATGTTGATGTACATAGGTGTTGTGCATGATGAGCACACATTTTGTACAATATGTGTTTGGTTGATATTTTCTCATGATTCTTTCATTGTTGACATATCTTTTGCTTCATGATGCTTAGTATAGCATGGTTTGATGCATGAACAGGTCAAGGATGTCGTTATATGGTAACACATTGTTCATCTCAGGAGACATACCCATAGAGGAGTCATTCTTCTTCCATGATTCAGGAGGAGATATTTATCGGATATACCTAGAAAGAGCCCTATATTTGAGGAAAGAGCCGCAGGAGGGGCATAATTTCGGGAGGAGCGATGGTCACAGTATGTTTGATGTATTTTTCAGCATTACATAAGAGTGATATCCCTTGTTCAAAGGGAGAGGGTGTGGGAGGAGAGATCAAGGCACTTTCAGGATAGGGAGCAGCCCCAAGGAAAGTTCAATCTTGGGGAGTAGCCCCAAGAGGAAAATGGCCCTTGCCATTTGATGTCAAAGGGAGAGATAGTCACGTGATGTGATTGATGATTATTATTGATTGGGAGAGATAGTCACATTTGGAGATAGTCACATTAACTATTGATGTAGAGGCATGCCTTATCTACATGTTGACATCAATAGTGGTAATTGGTGTTGACATCAATATTGGTATTTATCATCAGTATTTCAGGGGGAGATTGTTGGATAATGTTGCCATTGATGCCAGCGGTTTGTTGATTGATTTCAAGTGATTGATTGATGCCAAAGTTGATTGATTGATGATTGATGTAATGTAATATGTATTGTCCTTTATGAGAATGCATAGATGAAGATGGATCAATGAGTTGTCATTGATATGATGAAGATGGATCAATGAGTTGTCATTGATACATGATGAAGATGGATCGATGTGGTTTCATTGGTATATGATCTGCTGTTGGAAAAATGTATAGATGGAGTCATTATTGTCTTATCATGATTGATAAGGTGCAAAAATGGATGAACTCAAAGTGGTCCCCATATGGTGAAAGCCCTCGTGGGAGGCAGCTTTCAGGATTGAGTTATCCTAGAAGAAGAATGGTTGGAGTTATGCTCTCATTATTGTCTTATCATGATTGATGGGGTGCACAAATGGATGAACTCCAAAGTGGCCCCTTATGGGGAAATCCCTCGTGGGAAGACACTTTGTGGATTGAGTTACTCTAGAAGAATGGTTAGGAAGACATGCTTGTATGTGGAATAATGAGATGAAGATCAAGAAATTGTTGGTGAAACTATCTAGATGGATAATTCTTGTCATGCCATTTCTGGTGGTATGTGGAATGTCCATATAACTCCTCATGGTTTGAGAGTTATGGCCTTACGAATGAAGGACCCCCACATGAAGAATTGAAGTGCCCAAAAGGTCTAAGAAGTCAAAGTGACCTAGAAATGGGTTAGTATTATTTAAATGATAAAGTAAAGTGATAAAATTGAGGTGGATTATTTAAATAATAAAGAGAAGTGACAAAAGAAATCAAGAAATGATAAAGTAAGGTGACAAAATCAAGAAGGAATATTTAAATGATAAGTATTGGGGAACTTTCTATTTATGGAAAGTGGACAACCCTAAAATAAGGAAAATAGGTTAAAATTGAGCTAGAAATGGGTTAAGTGACCTAGAAATGGGTTACATAGATAGAGGGATGAAAGTATAAATAAGATAGCAATGCTCTCTTGTAGATCATCCTTTTGTGGTCCAATGGAGAGCTTCTTGTGAGGAATATCTTTTGGAGTATTGATGGGAGAGCTTCTTGAGGCATTTTTGGTGTGGAACACTTGAGCATATTGAATATCTATAGGTGAATGAGGTAACAAAGGATATATAAGTCAATTTCAGAGGGAGTGAAGAAAGAGGAATTTTGGAATTGAGGAGGATAAATTCTTTCTGTGATGCTTTCTAAGTATATTTATTTCTGGGGCATCTCACCGACAATATTTTTTTTATATAATGATTCAGTTGTCAGATTGATATTGCATTGAAGATATCAATTATCCGTTGTAAAATTCAACTAGCTCTTTGTAATTTTGGAGATACACTCAGTGGAAAATAGGGTTTATGGCTAGTCGAAACTAGTCTAAAGCAGGTGTTCGAGGGTAAAAACGTCATAACTTCTTCATAACAGATCCAAATTTGGTGAGACCAATTGTGTTGATTAGATTGCAATACCTGGAGTATGGTTTTGAAACAATTTGAATTGATTCAACAAATATTCGATGCAGAGACTACGCTCTATAAGTTCGATCTCTAGAATAAGCGAGAATTCAACAAGGTATGCCATTTTTCTATAAATCATTTTCGAGAGGTTCCAAGTAGTGACACACGGAGGAATTATAATAAACACAATGAAGAACATTGTGTATTAGTTTCGAATCTTTATTCATTACATGTGTACAAAGTTATGATTATTTCAAGTTAGGGTTGTTGACTAATCCGGTTAGAGACAAGCAATTGATGAGTTGGCACAAACATGGGGTGTATAGTTGATGATGTTGGTACATATTGATGGAGTCATTGTTGATGAGTAGTTGAAAAATTATTGGTATACTTTGGTACATGGTTGGATGCACTTGTTTATGATGCCAGTTGGTCTGAGGTTGACTTGGTACATGGTTGGATGCACTTGTTTATGGTACAGGTTGATTACAGGTTGTTTGGCATAGGTTGGTGCATGGTTGATGCACTTGTTTATGGTACAGATTGATATCTGTTGAGGATTGTTGCCTCATCTTAGTTGATGTTGAGGGTGTAAGCCGAGTCTTGCATTATAGAGCTAGTTCTCTTGTAGAGTTGTACTCTATTCAATTGTTGCTGAAAAACCCCAAGGATTGTAGTCCGTAATAAAAAGAAAATTGTATATACATCTTGTGTTCTTTGTGTTCCTTGTGGTGATGACTTGTTGATGATATACTGCTGATATATGTTGCTGATATGTGTTGACATTTAACTGGTTATAAATGAAAACAATGAGTAATGAGTTAATGGTGATTGTTAACTAAGGATTTTTGGGAAAAAGAGCCCTACACTGTTCACGCNCCCCCCCCCCTCTCAGTGTAGTCGATGTGTCCAACAATAATAATTTTCAATCATAAATGTCAAATCAGTTTTATACAGGAAAACAAAATTTTCCCAAGCATGAGCTTTCTGCTCATAATGTTTGGCTCTGCAACTCTAGATATCAGTCTTCCTTATGGGCTTACATCCCTTCCACATCCAAGACCATTCTACCTGAAATTTCCTCAACCTTTCATTCGACCACACAAATTGTTAGCATAACATAGCAATTTGTAATTAATTTCTGAAATTGATTTTATACAAGAAAATAAAATTCCCACGCATGGATTTTCTGCTCAAAATGTTTGGCTTCTATAGCTGTAGATATTAGTCTTCCATATGGATTTACATCCCTGGCATATCCACGACCATCCTACCTACAATTTCTTCAATTTACATTCGACCAAAACAATTTGTCAGTAATTATTAAAATATAATTCCCAAAACTGTTTTATATAGGAAAAATAAAATTTCCATACATGAGCTTTTGCTCATAATAATTTGGCTCTTGCAGCAATAGGCATTGGTATTCTTTATGGGCTTACAACACTGCCATATCCAAGACCCTTTCTTCTTGCAATTTCAACATTCTTCGGCCAAACAAATTGTCAATATCAAATGTACAAGCTATATATATATATATTCATGGAAACAAGTGATCTCAAAATTGTTTGCTTCTACAATTCAATTACTTCCATCAATTCTTGACATTAAATGGAATTCAAATATTGAATGGAATGAACCCATCATTACATACACATGTATTATCAGCCCATATCTTCTCTCTTCTATCCAGAAATACTTTTATTACTTTGTCCCCCCCCAACAGAGCTTTTATGTAATTTATCATTATGTAGCTACTTTAAACTGCAACTTTCTTGTTGTGATATCTAACAATTCCTGAAGTGTTTTCAATTTCACGAGTTAGCAATACTCACATCATTTATGTTGTTATCATAATCATTTCTATTTTATATACTATATACATGCATTCACCAACATGCATTCAATAATTCCTCGAATACCACTTGTAACCTTTTTAATAGTTCCAAAAACCAATCTTGGAATTGTAACAAACAACAATCCAATCACCTTCAACTAGTATTCATATTAAATATATTGCAACTATCCATCATTATGTATTTTCAACACCACATGCTTTTAGTAATGCAACAATCAATTAGTAAATAAAATAACAATCGATGTGCCAATACCCATGGCCACAACTACACAATGCATCCATGGATTGGCTACATAATACCACATAACCATGTCATGCATTCCATCACGATGAGTTGGAAGGTCTGGCCAACGCCTCAACACATCATCCACACACTTCCTACTGCTTTCCTGACTATTTGGATACCTTCCTTTTCAAACCAAACACAACACCAAGAATATGATTCTTAAGTTCTCTTCAGTGTCGACAAATATGTTGCAGTCCAAACATTAGATATACAATAGATACCATTGAGAACTCACATAGCACTATAACCCTTCCATATCCAATCATATTATGGTCTCACGCATGACTAAATCTATGGATATCCATTGTTATAGAAGGAGTATGTCTTCTGAATTAACTCGGTTATGATCCCATAACCAATCATAACATAATATGCAACTAACATTTTATCTAAATGCATTCTAGTATCCACAACATTTACACACTTTAGGCCTTTGGCCATTACATATCAATTTAAATATTGAAAAAATTCTTACCTTAATCCCCTTCAACATGTATGCATCAAAAGAAACTAAATGCATACCTGCATGGTTTTTATCAACCTACTTGTTGCTATCTGATCAACTGATATTTGTAGAGGCTAACATACTTCCTCCTTCATCATTTTGATCACCATTCCTACCACCCTCATGGGTCTTCGCATAGATGGAAATCATAAGCAACAACAACAACAACATCCACATCTTTAACTATGCTATATCACTTTTCCTGAATACATAATCCATCATTGGTCATACTCAATTTCCATAATATCATTATTTCATAATAATAAACTATTCTAATTTCACAAGCATGTTATATGTGTTGAAATACTTTGAGGGGGATGAATCAATATTACCCCTTTTTTAACAACTAGCAGTTACTTTTTATATTTTATTGATTACCACAATAAATCAACAATGACGTGTATGCAAAATCAAATATATAAATATATTTAACACAAATTACAAGGTTTTATAAAGAATAGTGAAGGACACCAATCCTTTTTAGAGCACCAACTCTAGGAGACAACAATCCCCTTCTTCAGGGAACCAACCTTAAGAAGCACCAACTCCCTCGATTTTAGGGCACCAACCCTAGGAAGGATCAACTCCCTTGTTTTTAGGGCAACAACCCTAGGAAGCACCAACTGCCTTAAATTACACTTTAAGGATATGAATCCTTCCGTGCTCCTCCCTTCCACCCTCACTTCATTAGAATCATCAGTTCTTCTTCTTGGACTCTGCTGTTTGATTTGATCTTCCGATCTGCACTGCCAAGACACTTTCTTCTCACCACTCTTTCTCATTTATATACTCTTCCAACTGGTGTGAGCTATGAAACATTGTGTCCCTTTGTTTGGACCATCACACTTCTTCATTTTAACATTAACAATAATCACTATTTATTATTCAAACATTATTGTTAGTTGTTTTAACTTAGTGAGAGTGATTTTCATAAATTGATCACAGGTATGGATCGATTTATTTTTAACTCGATTCCATGTCTTTGCAAATATTGCAGAAATTGAGTTCTGCAGAGGTGCTTCCTTCAAACCATTTACATGTGACCATATGCGAAAACCACAGGCTTATTAATTTAAGCGATGCCTCTTCTTTTACCCTTATTTCTTTATTCCATACGAACGCAGGTGGTGATGAGGCACTAGGCCAAGCGAGTGCTTTATCACTTATCAAAATCAACGATCACATTTTAATGTCACGATGAGATGGACGATTCTCATTTACTTTAGAACTTCATCCTTCGCGACTTCCAGGACTCTGGAGTAGCAATTCCTCCGAAGTGATTACCTACCAAATAAGTCTTAAAGCGATGGTGACCACTTGCTGTTGGTTAACACCTCCACTTACGCTATCCTTCCACTATGCTTGATCATCGGTTGAGAATGCTCTCGAAGTAGATCAACGGTTAGCATTAACTTCGACCTTCGGTGCTTCGAGAAGTTACTAGTGTTAGAAATTGGTTTCTCCCGAAATACATACTCCCGAAGTGACGTAACTTGTTGACATCACTTCTAACTTGGCACTAGCCGAGTGGATGCCATGTGTCACTTAGATTCGTGACTTACACATACCTTAAATGCTAATAAAACCTTGACACTTGTCACCATTTGATTGTGCCATGTGTCCTTGCGGACGTGGTCTACTGACATGGATCTCCTGATGTGTGCGCTACGTGTCTTCCCTTCGTGACTTAAAAATTTTTGGCCTTTGGGTGAATTTACATGTTCTCAACCCATTCTCACCGAAGTGGTCAGTGCCGAAGTTGACCACTATCCTGATCCAAAGATCATCTTGTATTCTTCAAATCTGATGGTCCTCGTTTACTTCGGGACTTCAGGGCTCCGACCTTCGTCTTTGCTTATCCTATCCTTCCACTTTATATAGATTGGATGGCTAATATGAATCTCGAAATATTTCTCAAATCGGATGACTCATGTTCTCTTCAGAACATTTGTGGGTTACACCATCCTTCCACTTTACTCGATCCAACAATTGGTATATCATGCGAAATGTTCCTTGGATCAGACGACTCATGTACACTTCGAGACTTTGGCGTTTGGGTAATATTACCCATTCTGGGCTTCTTTTCTCCAGAGTAGTCAGCGTCGGGGTTGATTGTTGTTCTTCTCAGCTTTAATCCAACGACTAAGATATCTTTTGAATCTTCTGTTTTAGATCTGTCAATTGAGATCTAATTCTTATGACTTCCCCTCGATCTGATGGTTCTGATTTAACCCAAAATCTACATCAACAGACATGTTTCTTTTCCTTCTTTACGCAGGTTTCCTCTATGATCCAACGGTCGGGTTTGCATTCGAATTCTGGATGAATGGCTCCCATTGCTTGATCTTTTATAAAGGTTTCCCTTGTTCAGTAATCTTTTCTCCTGTGGTATTTATGCAACACTCTCTCTCTTAAGCTTTGATCATAGGATCATTGTTGATCCTATCATGATCAACAATAATCACGAATTGCTTTAGCCTTAAGGTTATTTTCTTCTGTCGATCTTTAGTATACTTTTCCTCCCGAGATTAACCTTGTTGCTCCGCTGCATTCTCTTTCCATCATTGACCCTTCATTTTACATGGACATACCTTATTGGCCATATTGACACTAATGCCAACTGTATAACTTTTCATGACTGATTCATGTTGCCATCATAACAACTTATCATGACTGTTGACATCAATGACAATATGTCCAACAATCTCCCCCTTTGTCATTGAGGGAAACACACTAACTTCATACACTTTTCTCCTCTGAAGTTACTCTCCCCCTTTGACATCAATGGAAAAGGGGTGCTCCCCCTATGATTAATCTCTATATGTCTATATGGTGTTGACGAGAATCTGAACTCGGGAAACTCCCCTTGCAATCATGCTCTGCCTGCCATAACCGAATGACTCCCCCTGTCAATATTCTCTCTCTACTTCTAACTTCTCTTCCCCTTTGTTTTTGAAGGGGTAGTTCTTCTTGACAAGATATCTCCCCCTTTCATTTCTACAGGATGCCATGTATACCACTATATACATCCTACTGTTTCTGTTGCGGATATTGTTGTCCTATTGGAACACTCTGCAACTGGAGCTTATACTTTTCAAACAACCTTTCGACCTATCCATTTCTTCTCATTGATATCTAACCAGATGTATCCATCTTTATCCTAGATGCTTCTTTACTGTACACTGCTCTTAAAGTCATTCGATAGACTTTATACTTTGCTTCCCACATGACTCGACCTGCTGATAGAATGTAATCTATTCAACTAGAATTGATCTAGTTATCCAACCAACTCAGGCACACATCGACCAATCCATACATCTTTCAAATTTTCTCTGTCACAACCACTGTCTTTGAAATTTGAGTTTCCAGTCTTTTCATTTTCAGACTTGTACTTAGTTTATCTTCATCATCACCTCACTGCTGCAGAATTTTCCATTCATTCCATTTATTGTTCACATAGTAACTTTCATTTAGGGTTTGCCCACTTATAACCATTCTGAGACCAATACATAACCTGTACTGGTCCTGGGCAGATGAAGACCTTGAATAAACTATGTCAGATCCTGCATAGAGTTATATCATCAAACCATGATGCTTTCGATGATCCTATTCATTTTTATGTGCTTCAATGCTCATAGGAGCATCAACATGAATGATTTTTAAGTCTTCCCTAATTTCTCCTTCCCTGCTTTGTTTTTAATTTTTCCTTGAGAAGGAGTTTCAATGGATCATTAAAATAGGATTGAAAAATTTCTGAGATAATCATCACTCAATTCTTCTGGTTGTTCTACTGTTGAATATTCATCATCAATGTCACTATTATGTGCACCAGAAGCCTCTTTATCCTTGTTTTGAGAGTATTCCTCTATTAATTTTTATTTGTTGGGTAATGGATAATCTTCTTGTTTGGCATTATCAAGTTTTGGAATTGTGTCAGATTTTTCTTTAGGAGTTTTCATGTCTTGATTTTGATCTACTTTATATGCATAACTTTGATTATTGTATTCCTTATTAGAAGTTTTACCCACCAATATCCTATTATTAACTTCATCAATTTCARGAGCAATATTTTCATCATCTTTCTTGTTTGATACTTCATATTTTSTTTTCCATGTCTTTTTATTCTGTTTGTTAGGGTTTCCTGTTTTTAGGGATTGCATTGGTAATCTACATTCTCTGGTTTTATGACCATAGTTGTTGCATTTTTTACATTCAATATTGAAGTTTTGCAAAGGAGAAAATGAGTTATAGTTTCTCTTCTCTGTCATGTACTTATTGTTCTTATATCTTTGGATATTTTTACGATTGTATTGTCCATACGCTTTTCAATGTACTTCCTTATGTCCAAAATTATTGCAAGAGTAACAACATCCAATAATAGATGTTTAGGGGTATTCCTTCTGGTGATTGTTTTCTTCCTGTCATTTTTTACTTTAGTAGGGAATGCTGATTTCCGTTTATGTGGAACATTGTTCAATGGTATCATATTTGTCTTATTATCTTCTCTTMTTAAAGAGCCCTTTAGAGCATCTGCATAACAAATTGGTCTTTTGAAAGAACCTTGTGATGTAGAAGTTGAGTCTTGGGTGTATCCCAAACCAGTCTTGTTGTTTGGTGATCTTTGACTACTCAGAATTTCATCCAAGATCTTCGAACTATTTCCAAATTTTGATCTCTTCTTTTCTTTCTCAAGCTCACTTTTTAGCATCTTATTCTCAACTTCTAATTTATCGCATGCTTGTTTTTTATCACTAAGTTGTTTTAAAACGACTTCTTCAATTTTATTAGCTTTCAGGAGCTGGGATTTTAAATCATTGACGATCTGATCTGATTCTTTGATAGTTCTTAATGCATCTATTTCTTTTGCTTGATGTGATTCTTAAAATTCTTGAAGTTGTGCCCTAAGTAGTTTGTTCTTCCTTTTGTACTTTCTTAGTTCTTCCAGAGCACTAATCAGTTCAACTTCTAGATTCACTTCTCCTTCAAATTCATAATTTCTTCATCATCTACATTATTATTTTGAGTGTTCATTCCCATAAATGGAAGCTTTGAATCTTCATCTTCACTTATGTATGAAGAGTTGATGTCTTCTTTAGAGTAGAAGTTTTTCTTTTTCTTATAAAATTTCTTCTTGTATTGGTTTTCCTAGTTGTGAACTTCTTCATCATTTTCCTCCTGCATGGGATAGGGACATTTGTTAGCAAAGTGTCCAATTCTGCCACAGTTGAAATATTTGAAAGGTAACTTTCGTTTATATTTTCCAAATCCTTTCAGGAGTTTCTTTATAAAGTTGGCCTCTTCTACATATGATATATTTGATAACTTATCATTTGTCTTTTTCTCCTGCCTCATCTTTGTCTTAGATGCTTTAAAGTCCGTTTCATCTTTTGCCGATTTATCATTCCCTGTTCTCATTTCATAAGCTGTAAAAATTCCATGAAGCTGATCAACTGTGAGTTTGTTTAAATCAAATCTATCTTCAATTGTAGAAATCTTTGCATCATATATCATAGGTAATGAACTTAGTACTTTTTTCATAATAGGTTTATCTATAATTTCTTCTCCTTCTGCTCTGATTGAATTAACCACTTCATCTACCCTATGAAGGCATTCAACAATATTTTCTTCTTCTTTCATTTTCATTTTTTCAAACTGAGTTCTATAGGTCTATAGTTTGGATTCCCCGACTTTGTCATCTCCTTCATGTACAACCTCCAATTTGTCCTAGATTTCTTTCGCTGATTTACAATACATAACCTTCACACATATAGAATTAGTCAACCCTCCTAGAATTGCATTAACTTCTCTTGAGTTGTCATTGCAGATTTTCTTTCCTGCACCGTCTTTGGGTGGAACAGTTGGTGCAGTGTAAACATCTACAATAGATTGCCAGATATCAAAACCAAGAGCCAACATGGAGTTTTTCATTCTTATTTTCCAAAGAGCATAGCCTCCTCCATTGAACAATGGTGCATTGTTTTTATACATTCCTTCTTGTTGATCCATCTTCAAGATCTACCTTCCAGTTGTTAGACTGTGCTGAAGGCACCCGCTTTGATACCAATTGTTGAAATATTGAGAGGGGGGGGAGGGGGTGAATCAATATTACCTATTGTTTATAAACTAATACTTACTTTTTATATTTTATTGATTACCACAATAAATCAACAATGACTTGTATGCAAAATCAAATATATAAATATATTTAACATGAATTAGAAGGTTTTATAAAGAATAGTGAAGGACACCAATACTTTTTAGAGCACCAACTTTAGGAGACACCAATCCCCTTCTTCAGGTCACCAACCCTAGGAAGCACCAACTCCCTCGATTTTAGGGCACCAACCCTAGGAAGCACCAACTCCCTCGATTTTAGGGCACCAACCCTAGGAAGCACCAACTCCCTTAAGTTACACTTAAAGGGTATGAATCCTTCCGTGATCCTCCCTTCCACCCTCATTTCATTAGAATCACCAGTTCTTCTTCTTGGACTATGCTGTTTGGTTTTATCTTCTGATCTGGACTGCCAAGACGCTTTCTTCTCACCACTCTTTCTTGTTTATATACTCTTCCAACTGGTGTGAGCTATGAAACATTGTGTCCCTTTGTTTGGACCACCACACTTCTTCATTTTAACATTAACAATAATTACTATTTATTATTCAAACATTATTGTTAATTCTTTTAACTTAGTGAGAGTGTTTTTTGTAAATTGATCATAGGTATGGATCGATTTGTTTTTAACTCGATTCCATGTCTCTACAAATATTGCAAAAAACGATTTCTGCAGAGGTGCTTCCTTCAAACCATTTACATGCGACTATATGCACAAAACCACGAGCTTATTAATTTAAGCGTTGCCTCTTCTTTTACCCTTATTTCTTTATTCCATACGACCGCAGGTGGTGACCAGGCACTAGGCCAAGCGAGTGCTTGATCACTTATCAAAATAAATGATCACACTTTAATGTCACGATGAGATAGATGGTTCTCATTTACTTCAAAACTTCGTCCTTCGTGACTTCTAGGACTCTGGAGTAGCAATTCCTCTGAAGTGATTACCTATCGAATGAGTCTTAAAGTGGTGGTGACCACTTGCTGTCGGTTAACACCTCCACTTATGCTATCCTTCCACTATGCTTGATCATCGGTTGAGAATGCTCCCAAAGTAGATCATCGGTTAGCGTTAACTTCGGCCGTCGACGCTTCAATCAGTTACTGGTGTTAGAAACTGGTTTCTCCCGAAGTACATACTTCCGAAGTGGCGTAACTTGTTGAAGTCACTACTGACTTGGCACTGGCCGAGTGACTGCCACGTATCACTTAGATTCGTGACTTATGCATACCTGAAATGCTAATAGAACCTTGACACTTGTCACCATTTGATTGTGCCATGTGTCCTTGCGGACATGGATCTCCTGATGGGTGTGCTACGTGTCTTCCCTTTGTGACTTCAAAAATTTCATCCTTCGGGTGAATTTACTTTGAGACTTCGAGGCTTTGACCCTCGTCTTTGCTTATCCTATCCTTCCACTTTATATAGATCAGACGATCAATATGACTCCAAAAATATTTCTCATATCGAACGACTCATGTTCTCTTCGGAACATTTGTGTCTTACACTATCCTTCCACTTTACACAATCCAATGGTTGGTATATCATGTGAAGTGTTCCTTGGATTGGATGACTCATGTCCACTTCGAGACTTTGGCCTTCAGGTAATCTTACCCATTTTGGGCTTCTTTTCTCCGGACCAGTCAACGCCGGGGTTGACTATTTTTCTTCTCAGCTTTAATCCAACGACTAAGATATAGTTTGAAGCTCCTGCTTCAGATCTGTCAGTTGAGATCTAATTCTTCTGACTTCCCCTCGATCCGACGGTCCTAATTTATCTCGAAATCTACATCAACGGACATGATTCTTTTCCTTCTTTACGTAGTTTTCCTCTATGATCCAACGATCGGGTTTGCATTTCAATTTTGGATGAATGGCTCTTGTTGCTTGACTATGATATCCAATCCTAGACTAGAATTGATCCAATTAATCTCTAATCCTGCCAAATCTGCAAGAAATCATTTTGTTAGAACTATACATATCATAATTTTTTTTTGTCAATTAATGCTACATGTACTTTTTCTTCTTAACTCATGAAGAAAATATATCACAGTTATCCAAATTAGAATAATTCCAGGTGATTCTCCTTTTAATCATCTTTCCAATGACTGTACTCTTTCCCCAATAGGATATCTGAGCTGAAAGTTAGGGCTTCCTGGAATAAAGAAAAAAAAACACTTTCATCCCCCTTAGCTGATACATAATTCGAATTCTTCCCACGCGCTTTATTCAAACCATGTTCCACGTGACCATGACTCGAAACCGTGGGCTTAATGACTCTTTAACGCCTCACTCTGTGTTCTATACAAGATATGGTTCGAACCCCATGTCTGAGGGCTTGGTCACTTCCTGCCCCTTTTACCTTATCATGAGACCAACGCTAGGACCCAGTCCTTTAGACTTCAGCCTTCGACTTTTCTCCATTTTTTGACTTCTGATTTCTCCCGGAGTTACACTTTGTCAAACCTTTCGATAAATCCTACTAGAAGAATTGGACGATCGAGACTTGATCTCTCGTTGAATGGATAGTCCCACCCCCATCTCGAGGCTTCAACGAGATCAATGGTAACGACTTAATCAGACGTTGGGATAGCAAATTGTTAACCAATTTGGAAATTTGTCATTTTGGTGCTCCGGGACATTCAACTCCCGTGTTGTTCAACTCCCCTGGAGTGACAACCGCTAAGGTACTTACCTTGTTCTTCCACAAATTAATCGGATAGTTAGGACTTAATCAAGCACTGGAACGGACAATCCTTAATTATTTTGGGATTTAGGCGCTTTGGGCTCCAGGACATTTCCACTCCCGAGTCTTCCACTTCCCCAGTGTGACAACCACCGAAGCACTTACCCTATCCTCCTACTACTTGATGCAATGACTGAGAAAGGTATCAAACGGATCTTAGATCAACGATCTACGTGCCTTTGCGACTTCGGGCTTCGACATTTTTTACTAGTAGAAACCTTAGACACCCCCAAAGTTACATACTCCCAGAGATGAGACAACATGCTGATGTCACCTAGGGTGACGTGGACCCTTGGCATGTGTGCCACATGTCACTAAAAACGAATAGGTCGGGGTCCAAAAGGTGTTGAATCTGGGTGACACATGTCCCCACACAACACCCCTACCACGTGGCATAAGACACATCATCAACCACACGGACAATCCACATTCTCTGCTCCAGATTTGACGGTCTGCGTGATCTCACGATGGCGGCTTTAAACTTCCATGAATTCAACACTTCAGGGCTTCGAAACTTCGATAGTTCAAGCTTTGCCTGCCTACCATGATCGCCGAAGCAACGAAGTTCCGAAGTCTTTCCTTTCCCACTTGGCATCAATCGACGATTGACGATTGGCTAGCTAGATTTGATGACTGGGACTTAATCTTTCCCAACCTCAGGTTTCGCCTTTATCAAATGACCCTTGTTCACCTGCCTTCCGATCCAATGATCCAGAACTCCCTTGAGCCCACGGTGGTGATTTCTCCCGATTTCGAAGGGATGGTCACGAATCTACGATCCTTTACAAAGGATCTCTGACGCTCTGGCTTCTACGCGATCTATGCAATGCCATTTCTCCTGAGATTTTCTATTTCAAGGTGTGTACTCGATCTTAACCATAAGATCCAGACCGACAGATCCGGCCCATACTAGCCTGATGTTTTAAACCGAGGCTCTAACCAATAGATTCGGCCCATACCGGCCTGATGTTTCAACCCGAGGCTCTAATACCAATCTGTAATGTAACCAACCACCCACAGGCTGGCCATGCTAACCTGCAACGTACTAGACCACCCACAAGCTGGCCACACTACTGCAAAAACTTGCCTTTGAACTGATCTCAATCCAAAATCAAGCATGAAAGACCCTCATGCATAAATCAAGATCCATGCTACATCATAAAGAAGTAAACAACGCACCATTCACAACAAATAACCAGTCAACATGCACATTATAAATACATATCTCAGAGATAATTAAATACACATCAGAATAAACATTATACAAAAAACACATAGAGCACTTTTCTTTGCAAGTAAACATTCACCAACTGTCTGCAGACCAAGGACATTCCTCCCAACCATAGACACTGATGTTATTTTACTCTCAAAAATAGGTCACCCCCAAGCCAGGGCTATGAATCCACAAGGATGAGTCCTAGGCTAAATCTAAAACATGCAACAGTTGGCTAACTAGCTCTCAGGTTTCCCAACCACACAACAAATCCAATTTTCCAGCGCTCTTTCCCCCTCAGCCTGCACAACCCAAAGAAATTAACACCTTTCTCTTCCATGCAGTCCCTTAGGTTGTCCCATTTCTTTCCAGGGCTCTAGTTCTACTGTTCAGGAAATATCCCTACTGGAAACTCCAAGGATTCTCAATTGTGGACAGTTCTTTACGAACTGCCATCAATCTCATGCACACAGGCATCCATTCCCTCTTGGAATGATTAGTAATTTATTACAAACATTTAGTAATGGATCTCCTCTTCCAACCATTCGTTTCCATTCTCATCCCAGGAGCACAAGAATTAGCCAGTAATGAGTGAAGAGAAAGGAAGAAGAATAAGAACCAACAAAACCAGAAGAACCCCCAAAACAATCCCCAAGTGATGTATAAATAATTACATGAAGACAAGAACCACATGTCCTTCCTCCCAAGAAGCTCATGTAACCCTTTTTCTCCATAAAATCAATTATGGGTAAATAAAATATAACTAAAAAGACACATCCCCTTAATCCCCCTCTCTCGTGGAATCATAGCCCCCTATCTCTTTTGTCCTTGTTCGTCTTGTAGCCAACGATGTATTTTTTTAATGTATACGAAGTATTACATTTCCTAGGCACTCTGGCCCCTTTTCAACTTTGCTGGCTCACCATCCTAAGTCACAATTACATAATACATTCTAGTTCATAAGGGTTAGAACCAGGGTGCTACAATCATAATTTTCTTATTTTTGTTGTAAGATTATTTCTAGATGAACTACTTCATCAGTTGGATTTGTTCTGTTCTTTTCTCCCTAAGAAAAAATGTTTCCTAAGCTACCAAGAGTAGCTACCTATTCAATTTCAATATCTTTACCTTCAATGTCCTTCTCTATTGATGTACCCTATTTTGGAATGACTATGTTTTCCATAGTTTAATCAATAAATATATCAGCCCGGGTTTGAGTAGTTTGAGATTTCCACCATGCTGCTCTATTGGTTTATCGGTATTATGATGTTCTTGACTGAATTCCTTATTCATTGCAACCTTTTCATGATCCTTTTCAACCTTTGATCTTCTTTCTTGTTTTTCCCTTTCTCATTCCAACTTCTTTTCCAAATCAACTTCTGCTTGTTTCTCTTATTTATCTATCTCAAGCCTTACCTTGTCTACTTCTTCCTCAAGTCTCTATTCTTCTGCTTGTCTTGCTTTTAAAATCTTTGACCTGATCCTTTCTTCTTCTTCTTCTTTCTTTCTTAAAATTTATCCTCCTCAAATAATTTTTGTTTAATCTTCTCCATTTTCTTGTCTAATCTCATACCTTGTGAAGAAGTTGAATCTTTTGGTTTCAATCTTTTAAGTATTTCCTCCCACGAGGATGCATTTTCACGAGGAAAATCATGGTCCCATTTCTCATGAGAATAGGGCCAAGATATAGAAATATAAAAATTGTGTTTTACAACAAGCCCATTGAGATCACGTCTCCTAAATTGTCCTTGATGAGATCTATACTCAAGCATGTCATTGGCCTCTTTCTTGGCTTGTTTTGAATTCATAAGCCCATAGTGGCCAATGTACATATTATATGGAATAAAGGTTCTCTTTCTTTAATCGTTAGCCAAAGAAGTATTGAAACCCTGGAGAATATTTTGATAGATTATTTCTCCAAGAACGAGTCTGTTAGGCACATACTTGGGAAATATATGTGGGGGAGCAGTAAACCCATAAATTCTTAAATAATTTGATCTTCTTTGAGATACTAGCTACCAATGCTGCTTAGCAATCTCATTGCTTCCTTACTCAATCTTGGAGATTCTTTGCAGAAAATCAACTTATATAAAGAAGAAAGAAAAAAGTCACCAAGTTGTGCATAATTACTTCCTTTTATACTTATTTTCCCACAATGCTTGGTAGTGTATGTGAATTGGGTTGCCAACTATGTTCCCATTCCAATTTAACTTTGGAAAAGGGTTACTTGCACAAACAATATCTAATATATAAGAATCCATATATAAAGTGGGGAAAGTTTCAGTGTTTGGATTTCTTTCTATTTCAATAGCTCTCTTCAAAGCATGGCATAAAATCGCTACTTAGTTGAAAAATTTAACCAATTGTGATAATAATGTGAACAACTAGTACCTGTGCATATTTGAAATGATTGCAATCGGGTTCGCCATATATCTTGCACATTAATGTCACTACAAATATGTAAGAATATCTCAAGTTGACCATTGTGTAAATTCCATCATTCTTTACAAAGAACCTTTTATCATCTACCCACCATCTTGCCAAAGTTTTATTGATATCATTATCTTGGTGTAATTTCTCTAAAATATTGGTTATCATATACTTTTCTAGTTGGTGAAGCATGTAATATTTCTCTAGATTAGAGGGCTAAAAGGAAGCTATGCACCTTACTTCATCATTTATAACAATCTTGTTTTTTAGTATCTATATGCTTGATAATCCACTCAATTAATTATGAGCATGGAAAGATAGGGGTTTTGGAAGCTATGATATGTATGTGAGATCTCCTCATGTTTCAAAACAAAAGATTATCCACATTTTTTATGGTTGGGTCACTTGGAGGAATTACATCTAGGTAATCCTCTTCTCGGAACTTCCTGTAGATATCCCTCCATCCTAGGAAAGTTACTCAAGCACCTATGATGGCCTCCATGTCCTTGAAAGTAGGTCATACTTGATCAATCTCATGTTTTTCTAAATCTATAACAGGTGTGAACTATTTAGATATTTAGATATTATTTCCATATCACTATCTATTTGTTCAACATGTTCAACAATTGGTTTCTTCCCCTTGGGAGACTATTTGGAAGTCCTTGTGGTTGACCTTCTAGGATGCATACTATCTATGTTAAAAAATGAAATCTAAAATTATTAACTTCATAAAACCTCTTATTTTCATATAACTTACTTCAAATATTTTTTGTCGATATAACAAAGTTTCCAAAATAATACATGAAATGAGATCTCTATTTAATTCCATCTATCAATGGAAAAATTCAATGAGATAAGTAAATAATATGGATTTCAATGATATTTACTGGGATTATTTATCCAATATATAAAGATTACTGAAAGGGTTGATCTCGCTCCACAATGAAGGCAATGAATCAACCAAACATTGCAACTAACTTCACTCAAAGATAATTGGTAATGACAAATACTGCTATTCGCTCCACTTATACAACACTTATCAGAAAATATTGTCAGTGAAGGCAAACAATGAATACAAACTTGGTTAAGTGGAGTTGGATTCAAATTCCATAATGATGAATTCATAGCTATGTTAAACGCATTTAAATGCTCAGTCACCAAAGTACCGTCACTCATTCTTAGAAGATACAGTTTCTTTCTGAGAAACAACTTATTTACCAGAGATTTCAACTGGTATAAGCTTCCCAGCTTGTGCCACATTTTCTTGGATTAATCTTCACCTTAGACATTCAACAATACCGAATATGCAAGACAAAGCCGAATATTACTTCTTTCTCTTCTTTCGAGTTTCTCCCATTATTCTGTCAACATGCATGTCAGATGGGTACCTAAATAGACCACTGTCCATTGTTCCTGATCTACAAGAAGATATTCCATTTTAAGCTTCCAAAGCTCAAAATTCTAGCCATTGAATTTTTATATCTCTATTCTTGAACTGCTAGCCATTTTTACCATGATCTTTAACACAATTTATGCTTACAACTATTACTGTTCCTAGGGTTTAGTTCTCAGATTCAAGATTGGTAAATCAAGATCTGATACACACGTCAAAGCATGACACATCTCTGATACCACTTGTCAGGAAATGAGAAACACTTCCACACTAAACCTAGCAGAATAGAAGAAGAATTTAATCAAGAACGAAAATGACAAAGCAATCACATAGTACACATAAATTTTACCTTGGAAACCCATTTAACCAGGAAAACCAACATTCCTTGAGAATTCTGCTCTCTTGTTGTCTTATTCAATCTAAATAAAAGGTTACATGTATAACCTTGGTCCACACCTAAGAAAAAGTCGACTTCATACCCTCTTGCCTGCACAATAACAACCTTGTAGCCAATCTGGCTTACATCTACATGACCAATAACCTATATCTAAAGATTTCTCTAAAGACTAGCTATCCTACGATTCATTGATTATCATTAGCCTTTACGGCCTTACAACATGTCTCTTTATAGGATTTACAACATGAAAAACCCTAAATAATTGGTGCCTAAAAACGATTGCAGATCCATGTAGATTATTTTCTACAAGTCCCAGAAATCTGAGGATTTTGTTATAGTTGACTCCAAGTTGGATTCCCAGTCGACTACCAGTCGGCTACCGATCAGACTTCATTTGGTCTTCAGTTAGTCGCCACATGCCCGCCTGTTGACCTCTTGTTGGTTGACCTCTTAAACTTGTTGTCGATTCCTTTACCCTGCTGAACCACCTTGACCTTCGACTTCGACTTTACCCGATCAACTAACCTCGACCTTCGAATTGCTTTCTATCTACCTCGAATTTCAACCGTTAGTCAATTCACCTCAACTAGACTTTCACCACAAAGAATATAAAAACCCAACATTCTCCCACTTGTTTACTTCTTTGCTGAAACCATGAGATTCTTGAAATTTCATTGAAATACCCAAGGAAAAAATTCCCATTGCCTCTCTGCACCAAGAGAACTTCACAACACTCACAGACTTGGTTAATGAGTCTGCTATGTTTTCCAATGTGTCTACTTTCTCTAGTAACACCTTGTTACTTTCCACCATATCTCTTACGAAATGTTATTGTACATCAATGTGCTCAGTCTTCGAATGATAAGTAGGGTTCATTGCCATAAATATTGCACTTTGATTGTCACAACATACCTTCATAGCTCTCTGCTCAAACCCGATTCTCGAACACAACCTTTGTGACCATACTGCTTCTTTTCTTCCATGAGTGGCCACCATGTATTCAGGTTTTGTTGTTGACATGGCTACAGCCGCCTGTCACTTACTCATCCGACTTATTGCTCCACCGAACATCTTGAAGACATATCCATTGGTCGACCTCCGTCGATCCAGATCTCCAGCCGAGTCGGCATCGACAAAGCCATGTACATTTACTTTACCAATGTCACTTCAAGGTTTTCCTTGGTAGCATATAGCATAATATTTTGTGCCACACAAATACCTGAGTACTCTCTTGACAATTGTCTAGTGCCCCTTTCTAGGTGTCAAAATGTACTTGCTCAACACTCCCACTGCATGGGCAATGTCTGGTCGAGTGTAGACAATCACATACATTAGACTACCAACAAAAATATCATATGGAACATGTACCATTTCCTCTATTTATTTCTGTTTTTTTGGACATTGTTCAACAATTAGCCTTACTCCCACAGGAATTGGCACCTGCATTGGTTTGCAATCCTGCATGTTGAACTGTTTCAGAACTTTTTCAATATACTTCGTTTGATTCAACCAGAGATTTCTAGTGGCTTGATCTCTCTTAATATCCATTCCTAGAATGAAGTTAGCTGCACCAAGATCCTTCATGTTGAACTTGGAGGATAACTACTTCTTCACCTCCTTTATTGCATCCATGTTGTTTCCAATCAACAACATGTCATCGACATACAAAGCTACATATATGAAACACCCACCTTCTTCCTTGGAATATATGCAATAATTACATTTTCTTCTCGCAAATCCCAAACTAAGGATGTATGTATCCAACTTTTGGCACCACATCCTTGGCGATTGCTTTAGACCATAAAGGGATATTTTCGGTTTGCACACCAACTCTTGCTTGCCCTTTACTACAAATCCTTCATGATGTTTCATGTAGATTTCTTCTTTCAGATCCCCATGTAGGAACATTGTCTTCACATCCATATGTTCTATTTCCAAACTGAGCTGCAGCCAGAGACATTAGTACTCTAATGGAATTTGATTTTGCAACAGGGGAAAAAACTCAACGAAGTCGACTCCTTCAACTTGGGAATAACCTTTCACTACCAGTCGAGCTTTGAACTTCTTGACTTGTCCTGCGACATTCATCTTCTTCTTGAATACCCATTAGCTATCAACGAGCTTTCTTCCACTAGGTAACTTGGCTAAATCCCATGTCTCATTCTTGTGTAAGGATTCCATCTCTTCGACCATGGCATCCTTCTTTGCCGAGTTGTCTGGCTCACCAACCAACTTGGGCTCATCGTCGAAGGCAATTAACATGAATGCATAATGAAATTCAGGAGGACTATACCTTTCGACTGGTTTTGTTACTCTTTCTGAACTCCTTACCATCAAAGTCTATTGTTCCACCTCTTCTTTAGATTCAATTGACTCATATGAATAATCTTCTCCATTCCTCAGTTCAAACTGCAACGTCTCAAGATTATTCTTGGTCTGAACAATTTCCTCAGGCTCAGACTTACCTCTGACTTCTCTGAAGACTACATATCGAATGTAGACTATTTTCCTTGATGCAGGATCCCAGAGCTTATATCCTTTCATTCCTTCTTTACATCCAATGAAAATACATTTGACTGCCTTCTTGTCCAACTTGCTCCTCTTTTCCTTGGGAACATGCACAAATGCATCATAGCCAAATAATTTGAGATGTGCAACCGAAGGCTTCTTACTCGACCATACCTCATGTGGAGTCATGTCGACTAGCATTGATGAAGGAGACATATTCACAAGATATCTTGTAGTGTCAATTGCCTCTGCCCAAAATTCTTGCGTGAGCCCAACACCAGTGAGCATGCTCCTTTCCTTATCCATCAACATTCTATTCATTCCCTCGACAACTCCATTTTGTTATTGGGTATATGGTGTGGTATTTTGGCATGCTATTCCACACTACTTATATAACTGATCAAATTCTTTTCCACAGAATCCACCACCGTTGTCAGTGTTCAGTACCTTAGTCTTCATATCTGTCTAGTTTTCTACAAGAGATTTAAACTCTTTAAATTTCTCGAAAACCTCTGATTTATTCCGCATGAAATATATCCATGTCTTCCTGGAAAATTCATCTATGAAGGAGACATAATACAAGGATCCACCAGGTGAAGGCACTATAACTGGGCCAAACACATCACTATGAACCAGTTCTAGAATCCCATTTACCCTTGTCGATCCAGATGGGAACCTCACCCGAATTTGTTTTCCATATATGCAATGTTCACAAAAGTAGACTTCTAAACCACATTCAGGAAAACCTTCAACCATACATGTGTTGTGCATAGATCAAAGTCCTTTTTCTCCAATGTGTCCCATCCTCTTGTGCCACATCCTGGTCAGGTCGATTTTATTATGTATTTTAAAGTTGGTTTGTACCGACTCAGCCCGATCCGAGTCGCGTTGAGTCAAATTCCAGTCAACTTCAAGAGCAACAATGTTGTTGTATCCAGTCGAGTTGGCATTCCCTAACAACCTATATAGGGTTCCAATCCAAACTCCTTTCATTAAGACCATCATACCTTTGACCATCTTGCACAAATCCTTATGAAACAAAGTGTGTACTCTAGTATCACTCATCTTACTGACATATATCATATTTCTTGCTAAACTAGGAATGTGGACCGCATTTGGAAGGGTTCTTTTCCTTCCATGTTGTAGTATCAGTCAAACTCTTCCTTGTTCGACAATTTTGGTTGTTGAGTCGTCCCCCAAGAACACATCACCTCCATCACATCGTTCATACTTGCAAAACCATTCTCTATGTGGTGTCATATGATATGATAATCCTGAGTCGATCAACAAAACACGTTGATCCGACTGTGTGCTGGTCGGCGCTAGGTACACATCACCTCCCTTATCTGGGGTCATCTTTCTCTCAATCGACTACTTCTCGTTGGATCTCGTATGGACTTCCATCGCCTTCAACTTACAATCCTTTTTGTAATGCCTAGATTTACCACATTTCCAACATCTTCTTGTCGATTGAACTGGGGATTTATATCTACCATTCGACTTAGACTTTCTACCAGATGTTTTTCCTTTATCTCTTTCAATCGATCGACCTCTCACCACTAAAGTATCTTTGGTTGATCCTTCATTTTCTTTCTTCTCATTTCTTCTGACAACAAAGAAGAAACCACGTCTTCTATTGCTAGTGTGGTTGTATTACTCCCTATAGCCACGACTAAGCTATCCCAGGAGTCAGGAAAATAACATAATAGGCTCATACACTTCTCCTCAGTGATTTTAATATCCATAGATGATAACTGGATTAAAATGGTGTTAAACACATTTAAATGCTCAGTCACCGAACTGCCATCACTCATTCTCAGAAGATACATTTTCTTTCTCAGAAACAACTTATTTACTAGATATTTCAACTAGTATAACCTTCCCAGCTTGTGCCATAGTTTCTTGATCGAATCTTCACCTAAGACATTCATCAATATCAAATCTGCAAGACAAATATGAATTGTACTTGTTGTTCTTCTTTCGAGTTTCTCCCATTCTTCCATCGACATGCCTATCGGATGGGTACCGGGACAAA
>SNQJ01S0039886.1:97111-108055 GCA_010110895.2 Picea sitchensis
CCTGTGATCAATTTTACGATCTCAGGGAAATTCGGGATAAACCTTCGTAAAAAAATTATTCTTCCTAAGAAAGATTGAATCTCTTTTACGTTTCTGGGAATATTTATAGTATCTATTGCTTCAATCCTCTTAGGATCAATCTTGATTCCATCCCTAGATACGATATGGCCCAAAATATTACCTTCCCGCATAGCGAAATGTGATTTCTTTTTGTTCAAAGATAGACCAAACCTGCGGCATTTTTCGAAAGTCTGTTTAAGATGGATCAAGTGTTCTTCATCGGTATTTGAGAAAACCGTCAAATCGTCGAGGTAAATGACTACAAACTTGTCCCTTTCTCTTATGAAAGCGATGTCCATAGCGCGCTGGAATGTGGCCCCTGCATTCATCAAACCAAAAGGCATTTTGTCATACATAAACGTACCCCATGGTGTTGTGAAAACATTTTTTTCCCTGTCTTGTTCATTCATGGAGATTTGATTATAACCAGAGAACCCATCTATCATAGACATTCGGTTTTCTCCAACTACCTTTTCTAGCACATGGTCCATTTTGGGCAGCGGATAGTTGTCCTTGAGAGATGACTTATTAAGATTCCTGAAATCCACACACGGTCTGATTTCCCCACTCTTTTTCCTGATCGGGACTAGGTTTTCTACACAGTCCGAGTATCTCAGAGGTACGATTATTTTCGTGTCTAAAAGTTTCTTAACTTCTCTTTTGATCACAGGTAACAAAATGGGGTTAATTTGCCTAAGCTTTTGCCTAAACGGTTTGACCCCAGGCTTCAAAGGTATCTTGTGATCAATTATGGAAGTGTCATACATTCTTAACTCATCATAAGACCAGGCGAAAACATATTTATACTGTCTGAGTAGGTCTTTATACTTATCTTTCACTTCGGGAGGGAGGAACTTGGATATTTTTACCACCCTGGATTCTTTTTCAGTTCCTATATCACAGTCCTCCACTTCTTCTGGTTGGGGCTGCAAAGTGGATTTTACAGGTACGTCGTTCTGATAAAAAAGTCTTTCTAAAGGAATCAATCCTTTCGGAATCTGGTTGTTTTTAAGGACCAACATACGATGATCAACAATTTTTTCTCAGAAGGCTTTAGGATCTTCCCCTTCTTGCATGATCCACATCGGGTCATTTTGATTTTCTTGGTTTGCATGAGTTTCGGAGAATTCACCCACTGCTGCAAGAAATTTCTTAATTTGTTCGTCATCCTCAAAGACCTGCCAGTGTCGGATATTGTCTGGTATAGAGGGTTTGTATCTGATTTCAATGTGATACTTCAATTTGAAAGTCGTGGGAGGAGAGAAGGTTGAAGCTGCTTTTGCCAATGCATCAGCATGTAAATTCTCTGTGCGAGGGATAAACTGGACATTTACGGATGAGAAAAAGTTTTCCATGAGATCCCAAGCACAATTTCTGTATGTTCTTAATCTGGGATGCTTGGCTAGGTACTGTCGGTTTATTTGTTTGACTATTAACTCTGCATCACCATATAGCTCTAAGTTATTTATATTTAGCTTCTTGGCAACCTCTAATCCTAAGACCAACGCTTCATATTCACATACGTTGTTAGTGTAATCTATATCCCACTGAAGTCGGTAGGAAAAAGGAACAATGAACTTACCTCTGGGAGCCACTAAAAGCACTCCTGCACCCGCCCCTTCAGAAGATGAATCACCGTCAAAATACATTTTCTAGACACCAGTGTTACACAGATATTCTGTCATGTATTCTGACTCTTCTCGCTCTACATCGTTTTCTTCTAGACAACCATCTAAACCATCATCAAAATACAAGATACAATTTCCCAGATCTTGGTCTGCAATGCAAATAGGGAAATTGTTTGGGTTTTGAGGGTCACTGACTGTATATGCTAATATCGTTTCTCTGTAAAACCGAGTGAACTTTCCACCGAACACAAGAATTGTGGCAAATGTCATGTCCAATTGAAGAGAAAACCCAACTTGGCTCCCCATGACCTAGATAACAGCAAGCCATACTTAGGGGGAATATCCATGATAACCACATCCATTAGGATACTCTTAACCGAGACTTGTGCCAGGGTAACTACCAGATCTTTTATCATCCCCATACACTTAACCCTTCTTGAGTCAAAAGAGTACATATCTCCATAAGTTCTGGTGATTTGGAGACCCAACTTGTCCATAATAATCTTAGGCATAATGTTATGGGAGGCTCCAGAGTCTAACATGCAATTATGTAGCAATTGATCATACAAATTCAGAGTGATATACAAGGGAGAAATGGTGTCTTTGGCCCCTTCAAAATGGGGACTAAAAGTGATGTTAGGTTTGTCATGTTCCAGGTTTAAAACATCAGACTGGCTTTCTATCTCAGAGACGCCCATCGCTTTGGTAATCTGCTTCCGATAAACGAGGTTTTTTGCTAATTCTACCAAAGGGATTGGTATCTTAATTTTATTTATCTCATTTTCAAAACTGAAAGCTCCACTCACCTTGTCTATTTCTTTGGTTGAGACTTCCAAATCCTTCCTTTCCGACTTATTTGTCTGGACCACTTTATCACTCATGGTCCTGGTTGAAGATGAAACTTCATTTACCGGTTCGGTTCCTTGTGCTTGGGTTTCAACTTTTTTCACTTCGGACTCTTGTGTGCTTACTACTTTAGTTTTGCTGTTAGGTAATAAGGTGTCTTCTGAAGGAGGCTCATAAGCTTGACCTCTTTGGAGGATTTTCTTGGGTTGAGTAGTCGAGGTGGGCTTACTCTTAGATCTTAAGTTATACTTTGGTTGAAACTCAACCATTATCATCTCAGTTTCTGGTTGAGATTCACAGAGATCAGTGTGATCACCTTCTTCACCCTCATTCGATGGTCGTGGCGTGTTTAGAGATTTTTCATAGTCTTCTCGAGTCAGATATGGTTGAGTGCAGTCATCACCGAAGTTCGTGACATCATTATCCGAATCTCCGAAGTCTTGAAAATTGTTCGCTCCTATGAAATTTTCGTTCTTTAAGGGAGCTTGTATTTTTTGATCTTCATTTTTTATTTGTCTTTGTTGGTTCGGGGGGTTGGGGTTCCTCTTGAAATCCTTTTTGGGGAAAGAGTCAGCTTTGGCCTGTTCGAGCTCCATTCTGGATATTTTATTTGACAGTTCTTTAATTACTCTGGCCATATCGTCTACCCTATCCTCTGTGGACCTATTAGACCCTGACGGACCTGCTGGTTCTCTAAAGCGTTTGGTCTCTCAGTTTCCTGTTTATAATTTAGCTTTAATCTTACCCGAAGCCATCATATTAGACTCTATTTCTATCGCATCGTCTTACATTTGGTTTAAGGTGGCTCCCCTTCTTTCTCACAAAAGGAGTGCAAAATCCGGTTCGAAATCTCCGACGAAAGTTACTTTGGCCGCGGGTTGGGACGGTTTAACCTCGGCTGGGATCTTATTATACAGTTTGTTGAATCTTTGAATAAATTCCATGACTGTTTCTGAATTCTTTTTTCTCAAAGACCCAAATTCGGTTAAATAATATAGATGGTCTTTTCTCTTGCCCCATTGTCTGAGGAAAGCATCTTCCAAAGCGTCATAAGACAAGATAGATGCTGCAGGTAGGCTCCGAAACCAAGTTCGAACTTGGCCTTCGAAGGTTTGGACAAGAAGTCTTGAATATACGTCCTCATGTTCAATACCCAGGATATCGACGAATTGATCGAAGAAATTAATATGTTCGGCCGCGGTCAGATCCCCTTCCCCGATGAATTTTGGTAAATTTTTTATGTAATTTTTGGGGAGATCATGTAGAGGGATGGGCAATACTAAGGGAGTATATCTAGTTGCAACTTTTGCAAACACTCTTGGAGGGGGGGCATGTTCTTGGCCTCCAGCTCCTCCTAGAAGGGCTCCTCCCCCTCCTCCTCCGATAAACCCTCCACCTCCTCCTACAAACCCTCCACCTCCTCCTCCGACGACTGCCATCGTTATTTGTGGAAAGTTATAAAGGGGGTTTTGGAAAATTAAAAGTGACTCCTTGTTCTCTTCGCGAAGAGGAAAATCCGACGAGGAAAGATAAGGGACGCGAGGACTCGGTTCCTCGGATTTGCAAGAGATGAAATTAGGAGAACCGATGGGTGTGGAAACCGAGTGTGTAACACACTCTTCAGAATTTGGTGAAGTCGGGAAATTCAACTAAAGGAAAGATGGTATGTAAACTGCCGATGAACTATCAAGAGGGCCCTTTCCTTTGTGTACTAAGGGGATAGTCAGATGAATCTCACTCCTAACTTCAGAGCAGTTTGGCATTGAAACTTTAGTATCAAAGAGAGGACTGAGCGAAGTTGAGGGTTTGGAAGAACTCTTAGTCTTCAGTGGTGGGGTTTTAAGTTTGTAAATTGCACCGGTTGGCTTAAGAGAGCCTCTCGCCTTTAGAATCTTTTTGGGATCGGTAACGGGCGTAATCTGCTTACCATTTGGGTTTTGTCTGGTATTTTTTTGACCGGATGCCAGTTTATTATTTGTGGAGTTGCCAAGTGAAAGATTATGAAGCCTTAAAAGGTGTGTACTCTTTGTTCACTATCAAAGGGTAACACTTTCAACGAAAAACAAATGTCGTTTTCCCAGGGAAAAAGATTTCGTAACTTCGGTCCCCGACAATGGCACCAGAAAGATGTTGATCCAGAGTCTGTACTAAAGGCTTGGAAGTACAGTGTCTAGGCATCCGAAAGTGGGTAAAAGGTGAAAAGGGAGAAACGTCAACCTTCGGCAAAGGAAACTAGGGAAGATTTATACATTGGCGTTGTCTAGCTCCCAACTGTTCCTGGATAGTTATATTTTGTTCGATGGCTGCCCATGAACGTTCAAGTTCGACCTGGTTAGTAGTTGTTTTAAGAATGGCGTCGAAAAGGTTTAAGGAAATGTGTGTTTGGTTTGATAATCCGGGTTCGATATTGGGATGTGTTGGTACAGGGACAGTCATAGAGGAACAGTAAAAGTAAGAAAAACTTCAGAGAGAGATTAAGTGCTGTCTCAATTTGGTCGTATAAAAAAGAATTTACGGTTTCAGGAATAAAATAGGGATGCAAATCAAAGGCTCTTTCCCGTAACTGTGTTATATTTTAATAAAAGGTATGGGGTGGGAGAAAAACATTTAGCTGTCTATGGTATAAGGCTCCTATCAAGGGAGAATCTCACGTATAAACCTAAGAGAAAAACTGTAAGGAAATAACCGATGTAGCAGAGAATATGTGTAGAATTATGAAAATGTGGACTGGTCTTACACCCGCTGATAGCTGGTACAGAGGAAAAATAGTAAACAATTACAGAAAACCAAAATTCATTCGCTATAGTAGTGGTCGTACTAAATTATAACGAAGCACATTAGTTAGGAATATGAAATGAAACGAAATATGAGATACAAGAAAACAAACTTGTAACACAGTCGTGATGGAATTGAGAATCTTCAGATTTGCTTTGTATTAACTCTCAAATGTAAAAAACTCTGTTACAATCGACACAAAAAGGTCCAGCCTGTTTCATTTCTTTCTATGGTATATTTATACAATTTTACAAATAAGATAGAATCTCAATAGTCACAAAATTTTGGTTATGACAGGGAGGAGGGCGATCGCTCCATTTCTTTTTCTTTGTCTTCACTTGGTGCCATACGTTTGTCTTCGTGCGGGCTCGGTACAGGCGACACATCTTTCAACCAGCTGAGATATTAGCCTCGACGATTCTGCTTGACAACTGGCTTCAAAGAAGTAACATTCTTGGGCTAATTGCTGCAGCCTGCCTTCCATCTGTCCATCTATGATGTCGATGGCGCATAATTGCACGCTAGGTCTAATCATGCATTTGTCTATTTGGACTATATCCACCATAGTCATCTGGGAAATATCGACCGAATCTCTTTCCTCTTTTTCCTTTAGATCAAGCGAGATTTTTGCCACATTCATCTGCACCAATGTCTCAGCATTACCTCCGCTGTCAATGCCTAGAAGATCACCGTCTATAGAACTGAAGGCCTCTTCTAAGAAATTGATTATCTTTTTGGCTTGCTGCTTGCCTTCGGCGATGTTATGCTCCCATTCTTTTAACAGAATGTTCCCTTTGGTCTGCTCTGAAATGGTGAACCTGGGAGTACTTTCCGAAACCCTGTTGTTCGTGGCTATCACAGCCTCTTGGAAGGCGATTCAAGCTGCTCCGTCTTCCCTTTCTCTGGCAGATAAGTTCTCAGAAACTTGATTGACTAGCAAACAGTTGTCCCAGATCGCTTCTACCTTGGTGAGCAGTGCCGAAGAGACTCTTCTCCGAATCCCGATCGCCTGGGATTTGAACATCCCAATGTTTATCATTCTGTTCTTGGCGATCTCCACCCTAGTCTGTAGCTATTCGATCAAATCCCTTTGCTGGCTCGCTTGCATTCGACCAACCCGGATCACCAGTTGTGCTTTCTCGAGCTTTGTTTTGAGCAGCTCTATCTCGCTTTTATCGGCCAACCTGGCCTGATCTATTCCCACGCTCGCCTGGTCTTTAGCAGTCTCTATTGCTGTGGCCAGTCTGGCTTCAAGGGTCCTAATTAGGCGATTTTTTCTTTTAAGTTGGTTCTTTAAGAGCCCGACTGAGAATTGATTCGTCGAGGCATATGATCCTAGTGTCCCTGCTATTTCAGTAGCGAATTGCTCATTCTTATTGTCCTTTCCATTAGTTATAACTTTATATTTCTTGGCAGTTGACTCTCCTTCTTGATAGAATTCCCTTTTCACTACTGCCTTCCTCTTCTTATCGAAGAAAAACTCATTAGGAGGGAGTTCTTCTACCCTTATGGGCCTCAACTCTTCATTGAATATCCATCCTGCATCGATATTTCCCTGCGTCGACTGCAAGGGGGTAACTGATGTGATAGGTTCTCCGATCTGCTTCGCTGATTTTCCCAGAGTAGCGACCAGACTCTGCTTCTTCGGTGGGTCTGGAGTCTTTATCTCTGCTTCCAGACTCTGCTTCTTTGGCGGGTCTGGAGTCTTTATCTTTGCTTCCAGACTCTGCTTCTTTGGTGGGTCTAGAGTCTTTATCTCTGCCTCAGGACTCTTCGTTTGCTCCCCCTCGTCCTGGTGTTTTCCTTGATCATGAGTCGCATATTTAGAGCTTTCGGCATCTTTGTGTTTCGTCTCCGACGTACTCGGACCCTCACCTCACAACACTGCGGGAAGACAACTACGTCGATGTTCCTAGAACTTCAGAACATCGGCTCTTTCCTTGGGTGCCAAGGTTTGTATCCTAGCTAGAATCTCAGCATAGGACCTTGCTCCTCGGAAAATGTCATCCGAGGGTGAATTCTCATGCTCAAATATCTTGAGCCCGCAATTGGCCAAATGATTTCTCACGACCCTCTGCGGATTGTGCTTCTTGTATTCGATGGAGACCAAATTTAGGTCTTCCAGGGCTGCGGCCTCGGCTTTGGCATGCCCGAAATCTAATAAAGAATAAGAATTCAAATGAACAGGAAAAGACGGCCATACCTTCTTCGAGTACCCTTTAAGTTCTTTGCTTACACCACCAATCACTGTTTGCCTAGCGACCTCATGACAAGCCAACTTGTCAGGAATAAACAATGGCAACGCATGCGGAGGGACCGAAGCCTCGAAAACTCGGAGGTATGAAAATTCTGCTTCTACATACCAGTTTTCTATGCTGCTTAGATTCGTTACTATGCTGTCCGAGATCCGAGGTGGCGGGTGACCAAAAATGGTGACATGCAGGGGCACCATCACCCAATTAAATATTTTGTACGCAAAATTTCCCACCTTGTTTTCCCATAATTTTGCATGATATACATGTATGGGTTCGTCTTCGGCCGGAGTCCAACTCCAGCTCATTAATGGAAATGGTGTCATAGAAAAAATTGCGTCCATAATGTATGCAGACATGAAGAATGAAGACACCTTCCCATTCTCTTTCTGCGCTCGATACTCTGTGACCCAACTGGTCAAGCTATCAGAAAGCATCTTTGCCCAGTCAAAGGAACTGCCTTCAGCGACCTGAAACATTAGAGGCACCCATGAAAGGAAAAAATGCGAGGTGTCCTCTTTCCCATATAGCCGGCATGTCATCATGGCCACATATTTGTACTGCGGTTCTAACGAAGCGATTGAATATATGTTGTGGGTATCAGCTCTGAACTTCGCAGTGTTTGAAATCCAATCCTTTATTAAACTGGACATGGTTTTATCATACTGTACGCATTCCTTCTGCTTGAACTCGTCTAAGAATTCAATGCCATACGTGTGGTCAGATGTCGTGGGCAGCTTATACATGGTTTGCAGATGTTCTGACCTAAAAGTGCCGATGGTGATTTTCTGTTCGTTCATGATGGTTCTGGTCGGTATGTCCACATGGTCCAATGCCCATCGGACCATATCATAATATGGAAGCAACCGTGGCTTGGCTGCTACTCTGTGCATTCCGGATTGGATGACTATTTTGTACTTGGTGGTTATATCATCTTTTTTGTTGTCGCTGGAGTCATCAGAATAGTCCACCAACTTTGCCTATAGAACATCCGAAACGAACGACCAATTCAGGACCAAATTGATACTTCGAGGCGAAGTATCAGAGACATTGTCTGAGCCTTGTCCCAAAACCTCCACATTCACCTTTGATGCTTTTCGCGGAGCCATGGCTGGAGATTGTGTTTTGGCTCTTCTGCGATAGAAATGCGTATACATACAGAAGTTAGCTGCTAAGAGATAATGTGCTCTGCGTAATATGAAATGCATTTGTTATAATGAATCATAGCCCTTATATATATTTGAAAACTCGGTACCTTTCAGAACAACTCTGTCAAATCACATTTGGAAATAAATTCTGCCATAAAAATCCGATCTTATATTTATCGATTTACCCTATTTCCTCATTAATGTCATAAATTTTGGCGGTTTAAAAGTCAGTTGGCGCATGGAAAGAATAAGGCTACCTCGTTAATCGTGCAAGCATCGAAACACGGGATATGTCTTGATTTATCTTAATTAATCCGGTTTTACCAATGTTAATCAACATTTCGGTACTCGTTATATCAGGGATTTTAGTTTAACACTTTGAATCTCTAACACCTGAGACTGCGAAGATCGATTTTGATTAATAAAAGGTAATTATGATTTGGGGTTCGATTAATTTTATAATTATTATATTCGCCATATCGCGACTCGGAGCATCGAAGATAAGTTTCTGGAAGATTTACATGGCGAGTTGCGAAACCGCGAGATCGCGACAACATGACTTAATTAAAAGGGAAGATAATCTTGGACTAAGCGATCAATTAATTACGTTTTAACCGCATCATGATTTTGCGAGTCGGGTTTTAAACTGATGCAAAGATGAAGTCGTAACCCCGCCTGATCACACAGGACCCTCTTCTTCTCTGGCCCGAAGAGCTAAAGTTCTCCTCAAATCCCTTATCGGGATTTTTCTGCACCCACAGGATGCTCTTTATGACCTCCCTCCTTGAAATCGAGAAATCGGACCTCGCTAGATCGCGAAACCCGATGAATATTAGCCTGTGCTCTTTTCCTTTTGTTAGAGATCATCCCGTCGGGAAATCGGTCTCCACAAGGTTGTAAACCGCTTGCCTTGCGAATCCCCAATTCCCGTTTCTTCGATGCCACTTGGCGCTAGCCCTGCTGGTTCAGCCCTTGGTCCACGTGACCTCAGCCTTATACGCTATCGGGACTTCGGGGTTTTCGATACCATAATGCGCCTGTCCACGGAACTCAAGATCTTCCGAATCCCGACGCGCCCTTCTTTCTTAGCTCTAGCCCCTCCCGGCTATACCATGGTCCCTGCGACCACCACACCGTGACCACAACCTTATTCCCGCCCCATCGGGGTTTTAGGATTCACGATTCTAAAATGCGTGAACACCACGTCTACGGGATCCCCGATATCCCGATGGAAAAAATGCCGACGACGCCTAATCCTTTGACACCTGTCCTTGCAGACGGACGGTTCCGATGTCCTCTTGCAGGATCGTATCCTCGCGCCTTCGCAACCTTTGGTGCCAATTCTTTGCTCTTCCACCTACGAGCTTCCGAGACACGATGTGCCACCTGCCTTCCACCGACTCCTGTGTTGCCCCACGTACTCCATTACCTTATAGGGAAATCGTGTTTCACGATTCTGCGATGCACGAAACTCTCGCTCCCGGGATCTCCGATATCCCGATTCCCGATTGACTCCAATCACTGAGGGGTTGACTTCCCTGTCGGCTCTCCCTGACGGATGCCCGATCTCTGCCACGCGTCCTTCCAACAAATGACCCAGATCTCTCTCGTTGGTTCGCCGCCTCGCGCCCTCGCGCCTCGCAACTCTGAACGACTTCTTCTTCCTCTTCCAACTCCCGATGCCCGAGTCCCCGATATGGGTGATCTTGTGACACGTGTCCATTCCCCAATGAACGGTCTAGATCAAATCGCTATTTCGGGCCCCTGGATGTCCCGATAACTAAACCTTGTGCATCTTCCACAGATCCGACGGCTGTCGGGTATCTGTTCCTTCTCAGATCTGACGACTCATACCCGTTCTCCTCTGCGCCCCTCCTACGTTGCGTTCTAGACACGAATCCACGGTCCAAGTTCTCTCGGCTGATCCAATGGCCAATGTGGCTCCTCCGGCTACATAAACTCTGCGCAACTTTTCCCGATCTAACGGCTGTCAGGGTTTTCGAGTGAGATCTGACAATTGTCGATCCTCCTCTCCTATAAGTTCCTTCTGCACTTTTTCTGGATGTGAATCTTCAACGGTCCAGACATGTTCTCCTGCCGATCTCGCGGCTGGTGCTACTCCCTCCTGAGCATGCACGCGTTTTCTTCCTACCTTGGGAGGATTTCCAAGGTTCCAAAGGCCTCGACCTTTGCTTCATTCCTCTGTGGGCTCTACAGCTTTGAGCCTCGCTGTGC
>SNQJ01S0039886.1:108105-122584 GCA_010110895.2 Picea sitchensis
TTCTCCTCTGCGCCCCTCCTACGTTGCGTTCTAGACACGAATCCACGGTCCAAGTTCTCTCGGCTGATCCAATGGCCAACGTGGCTCCTCCGGCTACATAAACTCTGCGCAACTTTTCCCGATCTAACGGCTGTCAGGGTTTTTGAGTGAGATCTGACAATTGTCGATCCTCCTCTCCTATAAGTTCCTTCTGCACTTTTTCTGGATGTGAATCTTCAACGGTCCAGACATGTTCTCCTGCCGATCTCGCGGCTGGTGCTACTCCCTCCTGTGCATGCACGCGTTTTCTTCCTACCTTGGGAGGATTTCCAAGGTTCCAAAGGCCTCGACCTTTGCTTCATTCCTCTGTGGGCTCTACAGCTTTGAGCCTCGCTGTGCATTCTCCACAACGCTACTCTTCCTGAGCTTTCTCCTTCTTTTGAATCCTTCAAAGGATTCGACGTCTGTGCTCCTGCAGAGTCTCTGTGCACATACGGTGCTATCTCTTCTGAGCTTTCACGAGTACTCAGACCCCTTAGGGGATTTTGTCTTCTTTTCTCCTCCCACAGACGGAGAATACAAATATCTTCCTGGTCCCCTTGCTTAAGCAATCTCCTGGCTGAGCCTTCGGGGTATCCAACAATCCAATAAAGATCCCACAATGGACTCTTTCTTCAAATGGCAGAACTCCAAGAGTTCTCTGTTCTCCTGTGCTTGCTTGCATGTTTTCTCGACGCCCTCCTGGTGGAGTACTCGCTCAATGCCCACTTGGAAGAGCTCCCAGAACCCTTAGTGATTCTAGTCTTCTCCGAACTCTCAACAGAGTTCCTTCCCCCTGCACCTCGTGCTTACGCTCAATGCCGACCTGGCAGAGCTCCTACAGAATCCTCAGTGATTCTGTCTGAAACTGTGCTCTCGTACACAACCTTACCTCCAAGGTGTTCAACAACCTTGAGGTCTTCCTCTTGAGTTGATGATTTCAGTCCCTGTGCCTCAACACGTCTTTGTCTGACTCCTCAGAGTTCAGAAGTGCATCCTCTATGCACGGCTCTCAGAGTCCGCAGCACTCTGTCATACCCTCACGGCATGAAGCCTCAAAGAACCTCTCAACCCTGAAATCAAACACAACTCCTGCAGAATGCATCCACACAACATACATTCACAGCATAGATATAGAACACATACAGACATGCATATAAGACAGAAGAATGCAGGAAAAACTGCTTCTCTTATATATTAACAAATGGCTAAAATGCCTGTAATTACAAGGTGTTCCTGAGCTCTCTCTGGCTCCTCTCTACTCTACCAGATTTTCTCTGCTCTACCTGCATATGCTCTCTAGCTCAACTAACTCAAAATGAGATATGAAAATCTCTTTTACCTGAGGGGCTCATCGAGCACTTCCCTCCAGGATTTACCTACCCTAATAAATTACAATCAATGGTTGTCTAGTCTGCTATCCAGAACTAGATCTCAACCGATCTAGCATTAAAGCCGATCCTATCTACTGCATGCACAAAGGCACAACTTCCCTGGCTCACCAGCCTAAGCACATTTAAATTACATTCAATTCACATATTTGAATGAGGCTGCGCCTCCCTTTCAGCTTTGAATGCATGCGCGCTGACGTGGCTGGCTGCTGACATGGAGAGATGCTCCTTAATGATAGACGGTGAAATTTTCGAAAAGGACAACACTGAGTGGCGAAATGCCGAGAGGATATTTTATCACGGTTTAGCTTTTACCCTTAACCTTGACATGGGTTACTCAAATAAGGACCTCGTGTTCTTGGCTATCGGGGCTATGCCAATAAATTTTTGGGTTTGGCGAACGCCGAGGCGCGAAACCTTGACGACGTCTAATCATGGGTTAGGGAAAACTTTACCCTCGTTATTGTCTTGAGTAAAAAAATTTAAAATGATTTTGCTGTTTCGTGGCTCGGGACATGTGAACTTCATGACTTAAAGTATCCGACCTATGAGATACCGAAGTAGAACAAAAGAGGAAACATTTTTACGAAAGGTAGGACTCGTTTCGAGAGTATAATAATCATCGCTGCTCGCGTAATAAAGCTTCAGAGATCTCGATATCTTAGAGGGAAAATATGAAAACCATCTTTAGATTTCAAGCATTAAAAATGAATTTTGTGATGGGCTAGAAAAACAAGGGCGACTCCAACAGATCCTACAGTCATGAGGAAGAGATCAGAGGTCTCCATGTCAACATGGGTAATGTATAGACATAGTCAAATGGAAGAAGAGGTATGAAGGAGCCTATAACTATGAGAAGTCTGCATAGGAAAGTGCAGAGCTATTGAGATGATAATGAAAAGATTATGAAGGCTCATGAAGAGATATTTTAGAGCTTGAACATGTTGCAAAAGCAATCCAATAAGGAATATTGCATAAAGCCTGAAGCTAGTTCTAGACAAATGACAACATCCATAGCAGAAGAGATGAGAATGGGAATGATAGGTAGTCTAGGAGTAGGATCATATGCCATCATTCCCTAGAGCAATCCACTAGCAGAGCTCATGCTAGTTCATGGCCATGGAGCATCCCAAGTGTGTCCCCTGTCAGGAGACAAAGGAGAAGGCCCGATGGAGACATATTTCAAGGTGAACTCAATAAGATCAAGCCACCAAATTTCAATGGTGAGCATAAGAAGGGAGAGGAGGATGAGGCATGGCCATTAGAAATACATAAATACTTATAGCTGCATGATTACCCCTCTAGGGTAGAAATAATAATTTCCACCTAACACTWGCAAGGAAAGGAAACTATGTGGTGGGATCAACTTAAGCAAGCCAAGCATATTGATGAGAAGAGGGTCTCATGGAGGCAGTTCAAAGGATATTTTCAAGAGAAATATTTGTTTGAGAATTACTATGAGAGGAAGATGAAAGAGTTATTTGAACTCAAGTTGGGAAGCATGACAATGGATGAGTATGAGAAGAGCTTATTTGAGTTGTTGAAGTATGTGGAGTTCATAAAATATGAAAAGGTAAAAATCCAAATGTTTCTTAGTAGGTTACCCTCCTTCTGCAGTGACAAGATACAATATGATAACCCCAAGACTTTGTAGGAAACCATAAGGATAGCAAGGCATCTCTATGAGCAGAGCAAAGGGAGTCCAATATTTCAAAAGACTTGGAATGATAAGATGAAAGGAAAGAGGGAGAAAAGGAAGAAAGGTTTTAAGACACCCTTTTTCAAGACAACTCTCAAGTAAATCGACAAGGCCAGTCAACCCAAAATGAACACTAGATAACAAATTCTTTTGGGAAACAACCTGTACAATGTTGGGGATGTGAGGGAAATCACTTGTATAAGGAATACCCTCATAAAGGAGAAAGAATGCGGACTGGACACAACATTTGGGAGGCTGAAACAATGAAAGATATGGGAGGAAGCATGCCAAAGATTTATGCAACCTTGAACAAACAAGAAATTAGAGTATCAATCCCCCATGATTGAAGTGGAAGGTAAGATTGATAACCAACCCATAACAATTTTAATTGATTTTGGAGCTAGCCATAGTTACATAAACTCTAACATTATTGACATATTTCACTTGCAAAGGAGAAAGCATAAAAAACCTTGGTTAGTTCAGTTAGCCACAGGGGCTAAGAGAAAGATCAACGAGTTGGTTAAGGATTGTTCGAAAGATATGAATGGACTCAACACAAAGGTAGATGTGAACATTGTATTGTTGGGTTCATATAAATGTCTAATTGGCAAAAAAACACCATGCTGTCCTAGACTGTTACAACAAGACAATAACTTGTCTTGACGAGGAAGGGCAGTAAGGAAAGATTCAAGGCATTCCAAGAGTTGTAGCTGTTAGAGAAATTTCAACCATGCAACTGAAAAAGAGTTTCAAGAAAGGATGTCAAATATTTGCAGCCCATATGGAAGAGAAAACTAGAAATAAAGTGGCAAGTCTTGAATACCATATGGTCTTAAAATATTTTGAAGATCTTTTTGAGGAAATCCTAGGATTTGCACCAAAGAGAGACATTGATTTCTCTATTGATTTGATGTTAGGTGCTTCCCCAGTGTCCAAGACACATTACAGAATGGGAACAACATAACTAAAAGAGTTGTAGATGAAACTAGAGGAGATTTTGAAGAAGGGGTACATACACCCAAGTGTGTCACCTTGGGGAGCCCTAGTTCTTTTTGTAAAGAAGAAGGATGGAACCTTAAGGCTGTGCATTGATTTCAGACAACTGAAAAAGGTCACTATAAAAAAGAAATATTCATTGCCAAGGATTGATGATTTATTTGATCAACTGAAAGGTGCAAGAATATTTCCAAGATTGACTTGAGATCAAGCTATCATTAAGTGAGGATAAAGGAAGAAGATATAAAAAAAACAACGTTCAGAACAAAGTATGGACATTATGAATTCACGGTAGTGCCATTTGGACCATTAAATGCTTCATATGTTCTTATGTGTCTAATGAATGGAGTGTTCAAGGAGTACCTGGACAAGTTTGTAATTGTTTTCTTAGACAATATTCTCATCTATTCTAATTCTGAAGAGGAGCATGAGGACGTTCTAAGAATGGTGCTAAAGGTTTTATGGGAGCATAAATTGTATGCCAAGATAAGTAAGTGCATATTTTATCAAAAGAAGATCCATTACTCGGGGTATATTTTTTCAGAATATGGGATAACAATTGATCATGAGAAGGTAGAGGCCATTAGAGGATGGATAGCACCAAGAAATGTGATAGAGGTCAGATCATTTATGGGTCTCGTGGGTTATTACCAAATATTCATAAAAGGGTTTTCAAAGATTACAAGCCCAATCACTTCTTTGCAAAAGAAGAGAGTGAAGTTCGAATGGACTCCAAAATGTGAAGAAAGTTTCGAACAATTGAAAAACATTTTGACAAGTACACCCATATTAAGGATTGCAGATCCATATGAAGACTTTGTATTGTGCATAGACGTCTGAAAGGAAGGGCTCGATGGATTCCTCAGTAAAAAATATCATGTGGTATGCTATGAGTCCCGAAAATTAAAAGAGCACAAGATAAATTATGCTACTCATTATCTAGAATTAGCAACAATTATACATGCATTACAAATATGGAGACATTACCTCATGGGGAGGATATTTGAGCTAAGAAAAGACCACTGTGGTCTGAAACATTATTTGGACAACCAACACTAAATTCCAGACAAACTATATGGCTAGAGTTTTTTTAGTCAGTACGAATTTGAAATTAAACATATCAAGGTAAAAAAAAATCAGGTGGTTGATGCACTCAGTAGAAGAGCCCATGAAGTGCATATTTCAGCCATTAATATGTATAGGACAGATTTAAAAGATAAAATTATTGAAGTGGTAAATTTAGATCAACATTATTTGCAAACAAAAGAAAACTTATAACAAGAAAATTTATAGCAAAAATTTAAAAATTATGAAATAAAAGATGATGGAATCTTTTTGTACAGAGGCAAGGTGTATGTGCCAAATTCCATGGAGCTGAAAAATATAGTGCTGAGAGAAATACATAACGTGCCATATGCTGGGAACCTAGAGTATTAGAAACCCATTACAACTATAAGGAGCCAATACTTTTGGCCGAGAATGAAGAAAGAAGTGGCTAACTACATAGCCCAATGTCTAGAGTTCCAAAAGGTGAAAGTAGAGCACATACATCCAACGGGGCTGTTGCAACCATTAACCATTCCAGAATGGAAGTGGGAAGTGGTTATAGTAGATTTTATTACAAAGGTACCCGAAACAATGAAGCTACATGATTCCATCATGGTGGTGGTGGATAAATTGACTAAGGAAACAAATTTTATTCTCGTGAAGATAACACACAAGGAAACAAACATTGCAGAGATTTACATGAAGGAAGTTGCTAGGTTACATGGAGTGCCTAAGGTAATAGTTTCAGACAAAGATTCCAAGTTTACATCCAAATTTTGGCAAGGTTTGTTCAAAGGATTTGGGACAAATCTGAATCTTAGTACAACATATCACCCAGATTTAGATGGGAAAACAAAGAGGACCAATAAGTTAATTGAAGACATGCTCATAATGTATGTGATGGATCAACCATCGAAATCAGAAGACTATATCCACTTAGTGGAGTTTTCTTATAATAATGGGTATCAATCCTCATTAAAACTGAGTCCATTTGAAGCTTTGTATGGCAGGAAGTGTAACACACCAATGAGTTGAGATAATCTCGTAGACAGAGCCATTGTTGGGCTAGATTTGTTAAAGGAAATGGAAGAGAAAATGACAAAGATTAGACATAATTTAAAGGCTTCCCAAGATAGGAAGAAGATTTATGCAGACAAGAACATAGTTTTTATATATTTTAAAGTGGGGGAACATGTTTTCCTAAAATTTAAAGAAAACAGAAGTTCAATAAGATTGGGTTGTTGCCCGAAGTTGGTAGCAAGAATATGTGGGCCTTTTGAAATATTAGAAAAGATAGGGCCAGTTTCATACATTATAGCATTTCCTATATCCATCAGAGTTCATAATGTATTTCATGTGTCATTATTAAATAAATATGTCCATGACCCTAACCACATAATTGATTGGATTGTGATCGAAGTGGAAAACGAAGGGGATTTCCGGGTGGAACCAGTAAGCATCCTAGACCAAGAAGTCAAATTGCTTCAGAAAAAATCCATAGGTATGGTAAAGGTTCAATGTAATTGTTATGGTACTGAAGATGCAACATGGGAGCATGCAGAAAACATGTGGGAGGAATACCCACAATTTGTTTTCCAATTTTGAAGAAAATAGAAACTAAAAATACAAGATTCCATTTTTGGGCACCCAGTACCGGAACCACATCTTTGAAATTCTTGGTCACCTATGATGATATCCCTGATAAAAGAATGGTGCAGCTCGATGGAATAAAGTAAGTGAAGGGGGCACATTCCTTGGGCCAGTAGGTTGATAAGAACGGGAGATTATGGTTGGGATTGTTGTTGGAGGGTAAAGATTGGAAAATTTGTTTTATTTTCTAAATATTATGATGTAAATTTATATAGGTATTTCGGCATGGTGTGGTGCATCGAGGATGATGCACAATTGTAGGGGAGGGGGAATGTAACATCCCTACTATAATCCCCAGTTTAATTAATGCATAATGTAGATATAAATGTGGCTATGGTCGAGCAATGTAAATGCAAAATGTATTTTCTGAATTGAAAATAAACATAATGTAATACCAACTGCTGGGATATGGACATAAATGGGGGTTGATTAATCCACAAGAGAGGGGGAATGCCTAGAGTGTGTCCAAGAGGGGTCCAAAGCCAAATAATTATGGGTATTAATTCAAACCCACATTCCTGAATTTTATTATCATTTGGGGAAAAAATTCTATTTTCTGGTTGAGTGTATGAGGACCCAATCATTGAATATCTGTCATAGGGTGGGTGTGAGAGTCACATCCCATAGTTATTGGAGAGCATGGGGCTGAAATAAAATCAAATTTGGGTAGAGTGAGCAGTCAACTATCTTGGGAAAGGAGAGGAAATTCATATGGGGAGTAACAAACAATTTTAGACATTCAATTTTTACATGAACAAGAGAAATAGGGAGGAAGAGATTTGGAGTTGGAACAATAAGGATGGGGAAATTCTGGAGCATGCTGAAGCTTTTTTGGAGCATTTTGGAGTTGGAAATTGAAGAACCTGGTTGTCAGGCTTGAAGAGTGAACTCATGGGTGAGTTGCACTGTATCAACAAGTGTTTGTTGTGAGTTTTGCTGGTAGTTTTTCCTAGCAGTGAGTTCCCAGTTGAGAGATTCCTAGCTACATGTTGCAAAACACTACAACAAAATAAGCCATTAGCGCCAGAATTTAGTGCATTTGAGTGCATGAATTGGGCCAATTGGATGGCCTAAAACCCGACACTAAACGACGTGTTCACCTGGGCCCTAGATTTAGCGCCGAGTTTTTCTCCTGGTTTAACGTTTGTTTTTTCTCCTGGTTTAGCACCTGGTTTTGCTCTTGATTTAGCGCTTGCTCATGGTTTAGCGCCTAGATTAGCACTGAACCTGAGATATAACTCCCAAAATAGCACCCACAATAACTCCTGGTTTAGCACCCCATTTAGCTCCTTGATTAGCGCCTAGTTTAGCTCCTAATTTAGCACCTAGTTTAGCTCATGGTTTAGTGCATATTTTAGCTCTTGGTTTAGCACTTGGTGTAGCGCCTAGTTTAGCTCCAGGTGTAGCTCCTAGTTTAACACATAGTTTAGATCTTAGTTTATCTCCTAGTTTAGCGTATAGTTTAGATCTTAGTTTAGCTCCTAGTTTATCTCCAGTTGTGGCGCCTAATTTAACTCCTGGTTTAGCGCCTAGTTTAGCTCCAGGTGTAGCTCCTACTTTATCTCTTGGTTTAGCGCCTAGTTTAGCTCTTGGTTTATCTCCTAGTTTAGCACCTAGTTTAGCTCGAGGTGTGGCGCCTAATTTAGCTCCTGATTTAGCGCCTAGTTTAGCTCAAGGTGTGGTGCCTAGTTTAGCTCCCAATCATGCTTCCTGTTTTGCTTCTAGTGTAGTGTCAAAAATAGCTTCTATTTTGGCCTCCAAATTAACACCAAGATGTGCTTCCATTATTGCATCTTTTTTTGCTTCCAGAATTGCTTCCTTGTTAGCTCCAAGGTTTGCTTCCTTTTAGTTGCAAGGTTTTCTTCCTTTTTAGCGTCTAGTTTTGATTCCTTTTTAGGTCCAGGGTTTGCTTCTTTTTAGTGTTGGGATTTGCTTCTTAATTAACATCTAGTTTTGCTTCTTGTTAGGCAACCAATTTAGCTTCCTACTTAGATCCAGAAATAGTTCCAAGTATGGCTTCAAATTTAATGTCGATTTTATTTCCATTTTAGAGCCACATTTTGCTTCCATTTTAACAACTCATGTTGCGTCCTTTATAGCTTCTATTTAGTAATTTAACTTTTTTTATTTGAATTTAATTAGTTAAATATATCATACATCTTAAAAATCTTATATTATTATAGAGTAAGTCATATTGCATTTGAAGTATTTTATATGATAGCTTTTATAAATAATTTTTAGGGAACTGGAGATCCATACAAACTAACAACATCATTATACTTATTAAATCTCCATCTAAATACAATATACAACATACAATATATATAAAATAACAAGATAATGATTATAACATGATCATCATATATTATTAAAACTATTCAAATATATCAATATTAGATAAGTATCATGTCAAACAACTTATATCTTTAATACTGATAAGATCATCATCATATATAACTACAACAAGTGAAAGTAAAATATGACAGTAGATCAATAACATGTCAGAATGATACATGGACAACAATCGACGTAAGTTAAAATGATATATGTCCAAATGATATAAGTCAAAATGATAAATGATGTAACTCAAAATGATACAAGTCAAGATGATATATTTCCAAATGATATAAGTCAGAATGATAAATGTCAAAATGATAAAACTCAATAATATGGTATTGCAGGTGAAAATGATACATGTGATAGTAAACATGAAAATAGGCATCATAACGATATATCAACAATGATCCATGATGGAGTCTATATGATCAATGTCACTGGATACTACCAACAATTAGGTCATCATCAATATCTTGATCATCATCAATGTGGTCATCATCGTCGTCATTCACAATGTCTTCTTCATCTACCTCATCATCACCATCTCCCGTGTCTTTATCAAACCCATTATAGTTTGGATCTATCTCATGGGGATAAACTGGATCTTCTAGAAGACCCTTGTTCTGCAAAAAATAATATTCAAAATGAAAATTTATTATTTATTTCATGCAATATTTAATTTTTGTGTTATATTTATAATATTACAACATATGAAACAAAACCATAATCATATTACATCAGATCAAAGTGCACATACGATAATAAAATTTCAAATAAGTTACAAATGAGAAGTCATTCCAATGATGTAAAACATGCAACAATTCCAATAAACGTTAGTAAAGATCGTAATTTTTTTTTTATACATTTTAACTATCAACTGTAAATTCTATTACATAACCGTAAGTGCCAATCATCTCCATTTTGTGCTATACATGATTATGTTTGCCTATAAAAATCCTTTGAGAGTTAATTGGTCTATATATCTTCTTCTCTTATGTTTCACAGATGAATATTTTTCTAGGACATTTTGGCCCACTGTAATATGATTCAAAGGTCCTTTGAGAATTAACTAATTTATAGGTAGTTTTAAAGATGCTCTTGATACTCATTCAACTAGACCACATCCAAATGTCAATCCTTCCAAAGAAAAAATTCAATACATCAAGGCCTAAAGGGTTGAAAATTATGACATAAATGTAATAAAAGGTGTCAAGGTGTATTTCCTTGCCTTGCCTTGCCATGCCATGCCATGTCGTGTCATGCCATGTCATGTCATGCCTTTCCATTCCATGTCTTGCCATGCTTTGCCTTTGGAAGCCTTGCAGTGCCATTCCTTGCATTGTCTTTCCTTGCCATGCATTTCCTTGCCTTACCATGCCATGCCATGCCATGCTTTGCCTTTCCATGCCATGCATGTCATGCCTTTCCTTTGCATGCCTTGCCATGCCTTGCCATGCCATCCCTTTCCTTGTCATGCCATGCATTGTCTTCCCTTGTATTCCAATGGTGCATGAGGAGCATCTGGAGCACGTGGAGCATCTGAGAATGGCGCTAAAGGTTTTAAGGGAGCATAAATTGTATTCCAAGATAAGTAAGTGCATCTTTTATTAAAAGAAGATCCATTACTCGGGGCATATTATTTTAGAATATGGGATAACAATCGATCCTGAGAAGGTAGAGGCTATTAGAGGATGGCTAGCACCAAGAAATGTGATAGAGGTCAGATCATTTATGGGTCTCATGGGTTATTACCAAAGATTCATAAAAGGGTTTTCAAATATTGCAAGCCCAATCACTTCTTTGCAAAAGAAGAGAGTGAAGTTCGAATGGACTCCAAAATGTGAATAAAGTTTCCAACAATTGAATTTTTTTTTGACAAGTACACCCATATTAAGGATTGCAGATCCATATGAAGCTTTGTATTGTGTATAGACATGTGCAAGGAAGGGCTCGATGTAGTCCTTAATAAAAAATATCATGTGGTATCTTATGAGTCCCGAAAATTAAAAGAACACAAGATCAATTATGCTACTCATGATCTAGAATTAGCAACCGTTATACATGCATTAAAAATATGGAGACATTACCTCATGGGGAGGATATTTGATCTAAGAAAAGACCATTGTGGTCTAAAACATTATTTGGACAACCAACACTAAATTCCAAACAAACTAGATGGCTAGAGTTTCTTAGTCAGTACGACTTTGAAATTAAACATATCAAGGGAAAAAAAAATCAGGTGGTTGATGCACTCAGTAGAAGAGCTCATGAAGTGCATATTTCAGCCATCAATATGTATAGGACATATTTAAAAGATAAAATTCTTGAAGTGGTAAATTTAGATCAACATTATTTGCAAACAAAAGAAAACTTATAGCAAGAAAATTTACAACAAAATTTTAAAAATTATTAAATAAAAGATGATGGAATCTTCTTGTACATAGGCAAGGTGTATGTGCCAAATTCCATGGAGCTGAAAAATATAGTGCTGAGAGAAATGCATAACGTGCCATATGCTGGGCACCTATAATATCATAAACCCATTACAACTATAAGGAGCCAATGCTTTTGGTCGAGAATGAAGAAAGAATTGGCTAACTACATAGTCCAATGTCTAGAGTTCCAAAAGGTGAAAGCAAAGCACATACATCTAATGGGGCTGTTGCAACCATTACCCATTCTAGAATGGAAGTGGAAAGTGGTTATAGTAGATTTTATTACAAAGCTACCCAAAACAATGAAGCTACATGATTCCATCATGGTGGTGGTGGATAAATTGACTAAGGAAACACATTTTATTCCCATGAAGATAACACACAAGGAAACTAACATTGCATAGAATTACATGAAGGAAGTTGCTAGGTTACATGGAGTGCCTAAGGCAATAGTTTCAGAAAAAGATTCCAAGTTTACATCCAAATTTTGGCAAGGTTTATTCAAAGGATTTGGGACAAATCTGAATCTTAGTACAACGTATCACCCAGAGTTAGATGGGAAAACAGAGAGGACCAATAAGTTAATTGAAGACATGCTCAGAATGTATGTGATGAATCAACCATCAAAATCAGAAGACTAGATCCACTTAGTGGAGTTTTCTTATAATAATGGGTATCAATCCTTATTAAAAATGAGTCCATTTGAATCTTTGTATGGCAGGAAGTGTAACACACCAATGAGTTGGGACAATCTAGTAGACATATCCATTGTTGGGATAGATTTGTTAAAGGAAATGGAAGAGAAAATGACAAAGATCAGGAAGAATTTAAAGGCTTCCCAAGACAGGAAGAAGAGTTATACAAACAATAACATAGTTTTTATAGATTTTAAAGTGGGGGAACATGTTTTCCTAAAAGTTAAAGCAAAAAGAAGTTCAATAAGATTGGGTTGTTGCTTGAAGTTGGTAGCAAGATATTGTGGGCCTTTTGATATATTAGAAAAGATAGGGCCAATTGCATACATTCTATCATTTCCTATATCCATGAGAGTTCATAATGTATTTTGTGTGTCATTATTAAATAGATATGTGCATGACCCTAAGCACATAATTGATTGCACTGTGATCCAAGTGGAAAACGAAGGGGATTTTCGGGTGGAACCAGTAAGCATCCTAGACCAGGAAGTATGGTAAAGGTTCAATGGACCTGCTACGGTCCTGAATATGCAACATGGGATAATGAAGAAAACATGTGGGAGGAATACCCACAATTTTTTTTCCAATTTTGAAGAAAATAGAAACTAAAAATACAAGACTCCATTTTTGGGAACCCAGTATCGGAACCACATCTTTGAAATTCTTGGTCGCCTATGTTGATAGCCCCAATTAAATAATGGTGCATCTCGATGGACTGAAGGAAGTGAAGGGGGCGCATTCCTTGGGTCAGTAGGTTGATAAGAACGAGAGATTATTGTTGAGATTGTTCTTGGAGGGTAAAGAATATTGCAAATTTTGTTTTATTTTCTAAATATTGTGATGCAAATTTATATACGTATTTAGGCATGGTGTGGTGCATTGAGGATGATTCACAATTGTAGGGGAAGGGTAATATAACATCCCCACTAAAATCCATTAGTAATGCATATTGTAGATATAAATGTGTCTATGGTCGAGCAATGTAAATGCAAAATGTATTTTCTGAATTGTAAATAAACATAATGTAATACCAATGTTGGGATATGGAAATATATGGGGGTTGATTAATCCACCAGAGAATACCTAGAGTGTTTCCAAGAGGGTCCAAAGCAAATATTATGGGTATTAATTGAAACCCACATTCTGAATTTTTATTATCATTTGGGAAAATTTCTATTTTAAGTTAGTGTATGAGATCCCAATCATTGAATATATTTCATAGGGTGGGTGTGAGATTCATCTATAGTTGTGGAGAGCACGGGGATGAAGTAAAATCAACTTTGGGTAGTGTTAGCGATCAAATAATTCATTAAGATCTATAATCCCTGATTTAATTAATGCATAATGTAGATATAAATGTGGCTATGGTCGAGCAATGTAAATGCAAAATGTATTTTCTGAATTGTAAATAAACATAATGTAATACCAACTGTTGGGATATGGAAATATATGGGGGTTGATTAATCCACCAGAGAGGGGGAATGCCTAGAGTGTTTCCAAGAGGGGTCCAAAGCCAAATAATTATGGGTATTAATTGAAACCCACATTCCTGAATTTTATTATCATTTGGGGAAAAAATTCTATTTTCTGGTTGAGTGTATGAGGGCCCAATCATTGAATATATTTCATAGGGTGGGTGTGAGATTCACATCCCATAGTTATTGGAGAGCACGGGGATGAAGTAAAATCAACTTTGGGTAGTGTTAGCGATCAAATAATTCATTCTGAAATTTGTTTGAAAAATGATGCCTCATCTTCTGGAGGAATTTTGACTGCCTTCCCAAGCTCTAAAAATAGATCTAAAAGTACCATTGGAAATATTAGGATTTCTAGATGTCAATTGACTATTCAAGCATGTAAAACAGACTCTCCACGACTCAGAAATTTGATTTTTCCCAAGGCAATTTTCATTAAAAAATTTGCGCTTTCACCAATTCATTGGTTTTGAAATCTGCTAGTTAGCTGTTAAAAGCTTTCCTTTTCACCAGCTAAAGGGTCGGATTCAGGACAAAAGAGCTAGTGAAAGCGCATAAGAGTCCATAAACGTCTTCTTTCCGCCCAGATCACGATTTTTTAATTCCTGAACACGTGGGAAAGGTGTCAAATGATGGATAATAATTAGGAGAAGCTAGAATATCTTTCTCATGAAGTTTTAAAGACATGTGGTGAGGAAATAACACCAAATGGCACAATAAATCTTGACAAAAAATC